>PVLD010009630.1:0-75810 GCA_004027595.1 Dinomys branickii
GGAGGGGGAGAGAGGAGGGGGGAGAGGGAGAGAGAGAGACTGGTATTCTGTCCCAACTGGAAAAGCACAAAGCATACAGCAAGCATTACTAACTGCCTATCCACTATCCAACCTCATGGTATGACTGAGTAGAAGCCTCAGTGGACTGGCTCTTAGCTATTTTGTGCCAAAACCTACCTCAGTGCCTGGCTTGCAGAAGCACCCAACGACCCTTCGTGATTTATTCTTCTCATGAGATACCAGTAATTAATGGGCACTGTACCTAACAGTTTATCTGTAGCTGAAGTATCAAGTAAGCTTTTCCGGAGGAAGACTGTCAAGCCGTGGAAATGACTCCCAGCTTCTCAGTCTTGGCATTATGTGCGGTGATACTGAATTTGCTCCTTTTATTTGTACTATTATATTTCTAAGATTTACGCTGAACATTTCAGAAGATATAAGATCCAGTATCTTAGTTACCAAGTAAGAGGCAGGCTAGAGAAATGTGTCCCCAGTCACTTTGCGCTGCTCAGTAACGCCCTGATTCCTCACCTTAATTCCACTACCCTTCTCCCAAGGGCCCTTTTAAAGTTCTCTGGACACGATATGAAAGGAGTGTACTTTTAAATCAGAGCCAATGTGCAGACACTTTCCACTGCACAGAGACAGTCCTATCCGCTTGTCTTCCCTTCCTGTACTGGCCGTGGCTTTTGTTTCCCTCAAAAAAGGAAGACGGCGCATAAAGGGCAAAGCAAACTCCTAAACATTAATGAGCTTGGTTGTATGGTAAAGTTCCTTATGATACAAAAACATCACTATAAAAGAAAAGTGCATTGGAAAAAAAAGCACCATTTGATCTTGTCATAAATGGAAAGTTTTGGACACTGTAAAAAAAAAGGTAGCAAGTGCCTTTTTAATGGATTTTATCTGCAGGAAAATGATTACAACCAGAAAAGCTTTAAAGTGATGGCTGGTGATGCATTTTTCTTTATTCCTTTTATTTTTATTCAGAAGGAAATTGAAGGCATATGGCAAAGTGCATCATTAATTTCTTATTAATTTCATAATATGAAGGCAACCAGTTAAAATAGTAGCGCTACAACTTTAAATTACTGAAGTCACTTGGTATTTAATGAGAGATTTAGCACAGCGGGGGTTTTGTTAAATTAAGTTATGCCTTCACATCACAGTGGGGAAACAGGTGTATATTGGTTTAGAATTATGGAAATGTTGACGAATTCCAAGGCTTGTAATCAAACAGCAAGGCTCCCTGTAATATTTTCTTCCTAAGAATATGCATTAATCTTTTATGTCTGGTCCCATTTCTTCCTGTCCACCAAAGGCTCACAGCTGAAAGGCAACCACTTTCATGTTTTTCTTGCAGCTGTTAAGGGTGATGTTTATCAGATAAATCTGCACATAAATGCAAGCTGTGGAACTCTGTCCCTAGTTACCACATTTGAAACAGCAAATGGAGCAAGTATATACATTGTAAAAGCTGTGAGCCTTACAGATTAGATCTGACTTTTCAAATTTTTATTTAGCCTGCCTCAAGTAACTGGGCATATGAAATTGAGCTGGCTAAAAAGAAATCGAAGAACAGTCTACCCATCATCTTTTTCCATCTCCCAAATTACTACCCTTAATAATGGGTCTCCAAAACTATCACTTCTTAATTTCACATGCAGAAGTTTTAGGAAGCGGAAAAAAGTACGATTATAAAAAATAAATATGCAAAAATACGTATTTGTTTGTCAAGAAAAGGGTCAGAATAAGATATCCCAAACAGAAGCACATCCTCAGCCGTTCTGTGTATTTCAACATGCCCTGCTCTGGGTTTCCAGCAAGCCTCTTCACACAGAAAAAGGGCCTGCTGGGGGCGGTGCTTCTAGTATAGGTGATGCATCAGAATTAACCGCGTTTTGCACTGAGTTAAAATATGATGCTTTCCAGCCTTAAACTATACTATACCTTAAATGGTAACTAGTGATTCATCTCAAGTAATTTTTTAAAACACACAGGAGGAATTTTGTGGGATAATTATTGTGAAGCATTTATTTTTAAGAGATGGAACATAAAGTTGTCTTTGCAGTTAATTAGGAGCCCAGAAAATAAAAAAATTTGCCTTCTATTGTTGGCTGGGCCAGTAACATTTGCCATGATTGCTTCATTCGACAATGTGACCTAACACTGCAGTCTTCTAGGATTACATTGGAAGAATTCCATTCACTTGGAGAATGCAGCTGAAATACTACTACTTCTTCTAAAGTCACTAGGCAAAGCACTTCAACTTAATAAAAGCAGCATTACTAAGAATCACCTTGGAAGTTTCAGGGAGAAGTAGTTAAATTAAATAGGGCGGGATCATTCTGAGCACCCCCCTCAAGAGACCAAAAGACCACACACTTGCTTTTCTTCTTTGATTTGCTCTCATATAAAGAGGAAAACCCAAGCGGCATGACGCAAGATCAAGGTTCGAAACTTATTACTTGAGTGATTAAAAAGCTTAATATTCTTAAAACATTTTGCAATTATAAATATAACATTTCAATTGCTTCTGAGGATATGCGGATGATATATGTGTGTGCTTATGTTGGTGTGCACGTGCACGCAACACATACATTTTAGTGTATGGGTACAAGGAGAGAGCACTGACGCAAAGTTAGCACTGCGCTCTGAAAGCATCATGGGCATTACTACCTTGGTTTTAGTTTTACTAAATCAAGTTTTAATAAATTCATTACCACTGCACTGTTTGCCCAGTTCTTTTATTAGATGACACTGAACAAACTCATCACTGGCATTTGGCAAAATACTCAAACAGCATAAGGACATTTACACTTGCATACAACATATAAAGTGCCACAAAATCCCTTAAAATTCTGCTAAAAGCTGCTCTATGTGGCAACATCAGTTCATTTCTACTGTACTGTAGTTATCATTGAATATTACTGGGAAGAAAATGGAAAAAACTGTAAGCTTTGTATTTTCTGTTCTGTAGCAACATGAAGCCACAAATTGGACATTAAAACATTGACTTTGTTAACCACCTTTGACTGTTTAGAAATCATTAGGAGGCTTAATATTATGGCTGTACAGGGTACATTTTGTTCTTTCAAAAGAAAACCTAAAGACTAAATTTGAAAAGGGGCTCCTGGTGGGTAAAAGCTTTTCCTTTTCCATTTGCTTCACTTGTGTGTGTGTTGGGTTTTTTTTTCTTTTAAAATCTTAGCCCACCCAACAGTCTTTGGCAGCCACAGACCCAGTGGGGTCGCTCTGATTTCCTAGCCGGGGACATGCTGTCTAAGAGCCAGCTTCCCCACGGGCTGGCCAGCCGGCATGGCTGCCGGAGGGACAGAGGGGTCAGCACCCCCCTCAGAAGACCAAAGTCATTTTTTGGCACTAAGAACCCATAACTAGAACCTTCAGTTGAAAGGACCATTTTCAAGCAATAAAGTGATCTTGGTACAAAAGTAAACCGACTCACCCCAGGTAAAGTTTTAATATTGTGCAGGGCATTCTGGGCTTCAAGTGCAGCTTTTCTTGTATAAAATGTTACGAAACAACAACCTACAGAGAGAAATGAAAAGATTTTAGAAATTTCTGTGAATTCTTTGCTTAGATATAATGGAGACTGTGGCGAACAGATAATCTACTTAAAAGGTTGCACAATTTAGAAATAATAAAGTGCATGAGAACAGTAATAACAACATCTCGAGCATTTACACAGTGCTTTTCATCCCAAATCACATTTGTGAGCTTTGCCCACGCTGGAGATCAATTCATAACCCTGCGCACCCACTAGCTGGAATACAGCCGAGGAATGGGGGGGGAGGTAGCAGCGGGCGGGGGAGGCGTTAATGGGACTTGTCACATAGCAACTACGCGGAGAAGCATTTAGTCACAGTAACAATACTGCAAATTTACATTAACTGTAATTTTCCTAAAGGATATCTCTGCAATATCACACTTTGAAAACATTTCTAACCTCAAAGGTTTAGACAACTGGATTATAAGTTTCTTAAAAGAAGGATACTCTTCTTTATCTGCACCACAGTCCGTAACGCAAAGTTCTATGCAAATAACTGCTCAATGCTTGTTTGCCACAGCGGAAAGCTGCGTTTTAGCCAGGGCAGAAGTGAAGTTACAGTCTGACGGGTGTGTGTGGCCAGACAGCTCTGGCTGTGTAGTGAGCACGGCTGTGGCACAGCACCAGAGTCCTCATTCCCAAGAGCCCAGGGAGCACTGGCCAGCGCCCCCGCACGCAGGCCAGCGGATCCCCCCTTTCTAACCAACTTGCTTCTCCAAAGAAGGTGCTGAAACCTTGGCCCACTCCTTCAGTGTCCTGAGGATGGCCATCTCTTCTTCAACCTGCAAAGACTCTGGTTAACAGTCTTTCACCCAGCATACAGTTTCTTAGCACTATCTGGCTTGGGAAAAGGAAGTAAATAAAAACTTTTAAAATTATATAAAAAAAGATGCTCCCTTTGGTAAGTTGGGGATGAGGAGAAAACGGAGCAAGGCACTCAGCAAAACTGTATATACCATAATTAGGCTTTTAGTAAAGGCTTCTAACACACGGAGCCAGAGAAGACGGGACGAGCTTAGAGGGGTCCGCACACCACAGCGCAGAAAGCAGCCTGCGAAAGATGCGCAGCACTCAGGCATCAGTATCAGCTGTGTCTAAGGAATGATGCAAACATGACAGCACCAGAGCAAATCACACAGCCGCAGGCAGGGAGCGGGCACTGTGAGCCGTCGTGGACTTAGCCACACACTGGCATTCCGATTCCTCAAAATGTAAAAATCGTTCAGCAGGCTAGGGGGAAATCAAGCATGATGCCATTTATGCAACATTCTTAAAGACATAGAAGATGCTCCCTCCTCATTTGGAAACACAAAAGGGAGGCCTTTTGTCTTACACTTGGTTCAGTCAGAGTCTACCAAGGTTAAAATATTCAAAACCTTCACCTTTTGGATAAACAGGGTCTGACCCTAGTTTCTTGGCATTATCCAAGGATCAGAAACCTTTCAAATGTATCATCTGAATGATGGAGGGAAATTAAAATTATGAAGTTTCTTAAGAATTATAGATGGAGAGATTGACCATTTTTAGGTGATCTCTACTTCAGCTATTTAGACTTCTTTGACAAAACTCCCCCATGTTGCTTGACAGGAGACCTTTTGCTGAACTGATTAACTAGTTATTTGAGCTTCATTGGTATAATGAAAGCCCCAGAAAAGCTATAAGAATTACTTATAAGCAAGGAATTATTTTAAACAAGAGGTTCCCAATTTCTAGTAACCTATCATAATTTTTAGACGGAAAAATATAAAACATGCATATCTAGCTTTAGTACAGAAAGGAAAACAGGAGAAGCTTTCTAAATGCTTCTAGCAAACACTCTTAGGAGTTCTCTCATTCTCCCAAGGTGATATGGTTGGTGTCCAGATAAGGACGTAAGTGAAAAGTACTGAATCTCAACTTCATCTCATAATAGAAGCTTCATAAACAAATCTGACCCTTTCAGGAAGGTGACCTTTGAGGGGTGGTACACTTAACAATATGATGAGCAGTGCTGGCTTTGCTGGAAAGAGGGCAATCAAAGGAGAGTAAGGCTGAGGAGAGGAAAAACATGCATAGAATCAAGAATGAAAAACCTGCCGGGATGGGGCACCAGCCTGTCTGTAATCACAGCACTTGGAAGGCTGAGGCAGGAGGATTGCTGTGAGTTTGAGGTCACCCTGGGCTATATAGTGAATGCAAGGCCTGCCTGAACTACATAGCAAGACCTTGTCTCCAAAAAAAGAAAAACAATTTTTAAAAAGAGAGAATGAAAAAGCTTAGGGTCAAGAATGAAAAGTATAAGCGGCCTAAAAGGGGAGTGAAAGTGGGGAGCTAAAGACAACGAGGAGACAAAAGCAACAGCCAGGGACACGGACCTGAGAGGGGAGCGATGGCCCGGGGCTCTGGGGCCAGTCTGAAGCAGGCTGAGGAGGGAGGAGGCCCCACCGTGGCCCCACAGGCCAATCCCCTGCTGGCTCTCGCTGCCCAGGAGCCACGTAGGAGCCCGTGAGGGCCACTGGCCCACGTGCTACTCAGTATTAAAGTGCTGCCATCGGGGAAGCGGACATTTCGTTGCTTTTAGCTATTTGCATCTCAGGGTGAATTTGACTATGTAAAGTGCTTTCTTCTTGAAAAAGTTTTTTTATCGGTGGTTTCTGTTTTTACTTCTTTTTGTTTGTTTGTTAACTGTATGAGTAGTCAGGAGAAGCGGGAGAGGAGGGGATGAAGAGAGATGCCGACCGCACAGAAGAGGAGATGGGAAGCCCGTCACCCGCTCCGATCTCGCCCGAGGTCCGCTCTGCCTGTGCACATGTGGCAGTGCAATCAGAGACTGAGCACTACATTTCCTTTTCAAATGACACACAGCTCGCAACCCTGTGACTACATCCCTTGAAGGGCAGTCTAGGAGTGTACCAGGGTAGTCTCTAGTTTTGGTGTGGTAGAAGGGAGGATGTCCCAGGTAACGAGTGACAGCTGCCCTCACTGCTTGCCCCTTTGCTCCCGGCCTACAGCTGAGCCCCGTCGACGCTATGCTTGATGATTGCACTTGGAACTTCTGTGTGAATTCAAAGCAGGTGTCCCATTTTAAGTGGGTACAGCCCCTTGCCACACTCTGTGGCTCGGTGAGCAGAGCACAAGCCACATTTCTGCTCCTATTCACGGTTTAGGCTGGGCACTCTTGTACGATGAACAACTTGTACAAATGTGGGGGTCTTGGGACACACAGAAAGACTGGAAATACACCTTCCAAAACTCTTATCTATGTATTTATTTTTGCTATCAGGAATCGAACTCAGGACCTTGTGCTTGCCAGGCAGGTGCTGTGCCACTGAGCTGTACCCCAGCCCTGAAACTCTTTCCTTTTGGTTTCATACTTTGGTTCCTGAGTGACTTAGGAGAAAATATCTCACATTCTCTGTACCTGAGTCCTAGTTTCCTTATCTTTAATCAGTGAATAAAAACCAAGTCAAAATCCTCACCCCATCCCAAAGAACCTATGTGACTATTTCGCCATAGTGTTTCATTCAGAACAAATTTTAAATTAAAATTTTTTTTTAACTTCTATGGCTAACAATGACTTATCTTGCGTGTGGCGTACATAACATTTCACTTAATTAAAATAGTGTTTGGATAGGTTATCTTAAAATTTGTGGACAAAATACAGATTTCCAAATTTAAAGAGTCCCTTCAGAAGCAGCAGTCAGTATTTCTTCTATAATGGGACTCTGACAGGTACAGCTCCAGAGCCAGGCTGTCTCTGAAAGCTGCTGGTTCTCTGAGTACTGTCCCAGACAACAGTCTTAGTTTCTTCTTATTAAAAACAAAAGAAACTACGCTGTATGATTTCTCAAACATTGGAAACCCAGAGTATAAACAAGGGGCACAGTAAAAGGTGACAGGAAGCGGGGAGCTGCATACTTTGCGAAACGGAAGGGGACGAACAAAGAACGGGGCCGTGCTCTGTGCCAGCGCCGACCCCACAAGTGTTACCGTTAAGTCCCGAACCCATGTGCTAACAGCGGTTACACCTATCGTCAAAACACACACTTCAAACCAGCTCCCCTGACACGCAGAGAACAGCCCCGCAAAGGAAGGGAGGAACGTCATCATGTGCCCTTGGATGGTAACTGTTAAGGCAAAAGGCCAGGGAGCAACCACAGATCCTAGAAACCCTCGAGGGCTCGACAAGCACGACATTTTCTTTCTCGCTGGCCCGAACTGAAAGTACAGCTGCTGTGGGAACCACCTGTCTCTCAGCTTTCCCCGCGCCAGCTGTAACTCAGGTCTGAGCTATACCGGACTCATTTCCAGGTCAGCTGCAGCGGCAGATGGCTCAGCCCTTGGATTCAGGGGACTTGATTCCCTCCTTCTGCAGGTTCCATTTCAACACCAGCGTGAGGTGGGTGGTTAAACGTCTACAATACCCAGATGCTCTGCGGTGGTCCGCGGCTGCAACGCGTATCAGAGGGGCCAGTCCCTCAGGCCCACGTTCATGTCAGAAACCCACCCTTCCCTGCTGTCCATGCAGTACAGAGAGAAGAGGCTCTCTCCATCTTTAAAAGAAAGGAGAGACTGGTCGGGGGGCCCTGGGGTCAGCAGCGGCTGACGCAGTTTGATGAGTCAGGTGTTTCGGCAAGTCTCAGCCCTCCTATTTCTGCTTAATGCTGGTAATTTCTGCTGCTCCACATTTTCCTAGTTTGCTCATTTGACACTAATAAGCACTTACACTTTGCAATTTGTGCCACCCTTATCCACTCATTCAAGAGTTTCTGCCCGGGCTGCGGCCAAGTTAGAAAAGACAAATGTGATGCCCCACACTCAAGCTACCTTTTGACATTCACACTGCAACAATTTCAACAATGCACTGGGCTAGTAAAAGCGAGGGAAGTTGGAACAAACAAACAAACCCGACCAGGCCTCACTGTCCATTTACGATCCTCCCCCACATTTCTGCTCAGCAGGACTCTGAAAACTCACAGGTGAAGTAGGTACACTGGAGAAATGTGAGGGGCGATTCCAGAGCCCTGTGTCACTCTCAGGTACACACAGACCCTAACATTCCCATGGATGCTTCCCTTTGCGGGTCACCAAAAGATGCTGATGACTGTGTGCATACCATGGCAGGGGGTGGGGTGGGGGCGGGAAGCTTCAATCTCACAGGCCACTAACATCGCACCGTGCAGTGATTTAATGTTGAACTCTGAAACTCTTGCAGCGCCCCTAGGGAGGGAACGCAGGACGAGAGGGATGGGAGGAAGAGCCTGGGTACACTGTGAAGTAGGCCTGTCTGAGGCTCTACAGGGAGCTGCTCTGGGCAGTCAGGAAATAGCAAGATGACTCCAGGCACCGAGGGAACATGGGACACATTGCTAACGTTCTCCAGGCCATCGCTCTGTCTGCCTCCTTGGAGTCCCATCAGCCCCATTTTTCCTGCCCAAATTCCTAGAAATGGGTAAGTTCAGCAAGAGAGTTGCCTATGTTCAGCTGCTAAGGCAATCTGTAATCAGCGTAACTGTGCGATATGATTATACCATCGTGAATCAGAATCTGAAAGTGGTAATTCCCAGAGAGTCTAAGAGCTACACACTCCAAACGGAGTAGCTGGTGTATAACTCTAGCTTTTCACTAATAGTTTCTGCTGTCATAAAGAGTTCCCACAGGTATTTTGCTAGCTTAATTGCTGAGTAATTTGAGAATGTTAAAGGTTTTTGCTATTTCCAAAGATAAAGCCCCCACTAACACAGGCCAACAGGACACACACACACACACACACACACACACGTGCATGCACACACATGCACACATGTATACACACACGTACACACATGCACACATACATACACGCACATGCACATACACATACACACACATATACTCCTTTAAAATCATAATGAAAACACAAATTTTTTGAAAGGCTAGTTTTAAAATAATCAAGTAGATTTATCCTCAAATAAACCATATGGATTATCACAATTCTTTTCAAACTACAGCTGTTTTTCCTGAAAATCTTAAAAAGGCTTGGTACTAATACTCAAAGGGGGAAAAATTATTGCTTGTATAGAGACAACCAGGTTATCACATGGCAGTTTGTTTACTTTCTTTTCACTGCGGAGGGTAGTATAGATATAGCCCCAGAGAATCATAATACAGATCAGATTTTAAAATTAATTCTACCCTTAGGAAAAATGATACCACATTCATTAAAGAAACTTCCACTGAAGTTTCTAAACCTTACCAAATTGGGGAAAATCTGAACCAAGATTTGATGCTCTAGAGATTTAAAAGGTAGTTTTTGCTAAGCAGGGGACTATGGCAGTAAGGCAGTTCTTGTTAAATATGTGTGTCTGCTTTTAAAGAATCAAAGTAGAGAGACAAACAGTCACTGACTTGAATGGTTTTCAGCTACTGAAATAGTCACTCATCAGCTGCAGGGCAGGAACTTCATATCATATAACAATGCACGCTCTTAAGGATGGCAGCTGACCCTATGAAAGGCAGGGATCAACGAAACATGCCTCACGGCACTCCTGCACCCAGCCTGTGCTGAGGATAAAGTCTCCTCATAAAGTGTTCTCGTCAGTGGCAAAATGTGCCTATTTGGAATGTTTGAGTTCCCATTGCTAATTCTTCTTCTGATCAGCAAAACTGCAAACATGGAAAATTGTACAGCATTTAAAAAATACAAACAAGCATAAAACTTGAGGGTTGGGGAGAGAAGGTAAAAAATGACTTTGTGTAATTCTGTGGCTATGGTGATAAAATGAAATTCAGGTTTGAGGCTTATGATGTTGTGTATGAGATGGCTACATGAACATGGAGAGGCTTATCCAGGCCTTAAGACTACTGGACATCTCAAACATGAAATTGACTTTGTTTTCTAAGTCTAAGCAAATAATTGCTGGAAAACAACCAGAGAATGACAATTTAATGACTGACCCCTGTACTTGGATTAACAAGCAAAACAAAACAATAATCCTGGCACTAAATTCAATTCAAGATATATTCAATATTCAAGACATCAACAAAGTCATCATCTTGTGAATCGGAAATTGCTTTATAGCCTGCCTCTGAATTGTAAGGGACTGACAGATCAAGAGATGAAGGCCGTGGAAGGCTAAATTAGTGACCCTGCCATGGCTTTTTTTTTCTGCGAATGAAGCCTCTTTGGTGCTCACATTTGCAAGCAAATCAGGTGTCTGGTTTACACAAGTGGAACTGCAATTGGCATTGTGGTTTCTTGTCAAGTCAGGAGCATGCACCCCATTTACGTGGAAAGCGGACCTAGTCCTCGCATGCCATTCCCCTTACGCCCTGTTTCCTCCCTCAATCCCAGCCACTACATGGAGAACGTGATACTATTTTTAGGGTCCAAAAGTTGCCGATGTAAGTGGTGCACCCTGTGCTCACACGGACACCCTATGACAACAGTTCCAACTGTATTAATCACTAGGTTCACCCTGGCCAAGACCCCCCACTTTTTCAGTTTCTACAAAGCAGCGAAAGGTACAAAAACTCCCATAAAATGCCCTGAATCCAATTTTAAGAACTTTTAAAAAGAAAGAGGGGGTCTAGAAGGCGGCCACATCTGTGCATTTCAAGGCAAAAGAAAAGGACAACACGTCATTCTTAGTACAAGGGCTCTGCTGGAGGCCACGCAGTGTCCTGGGGTTGCGGATGTAACCCTCTCCTCAGCCAAGGGCTTCCCACCCAGGAGACCTGGCTCTGCCAGTGGGAGTCACACGAGATAGACTCTTACTGACTCTTGGCCTCTGAAGCCTGGCGTCCTAAGATGTTAATTCCTTCTGCTTTGCCCTGAACACACTACTTGCTCTTAAGGGGTGCAAGATATGACTTAAAGTATGATACTATAATTTTACAAGCCCATTAAAGATTTAGTCTGTGAGCACACTTAGGTATTTCTGCTTAGAACTTCTTTACTGTGGCACCTCCCTGGATGGCAAACTAAGATGGCTGTGATGACAAACTGAGGAGAAAGAATGAAAGGCTTGAAAAGAATGTCAGCTGACACAAAGTTATCTAAAGGGAGAACTTGCAAAAATGAGGTTTTTTTTTTTTTTTTTTTGCTTCCGTCCACCATTTACTACATTAAACCACAAATAGAATAGGGAAATAGAAGTTAAAATGCTTTCTCAGGGTTTCTATGTCCCTTCTGTAGAGACACAGAATTTTACAAACTAACTCTACCAGCCTAACAATCTGCGTCTTTCCATTTCACAATCTGCCCCCAGTCACACAAGCAGGTGAGAGCAAAGGCAAACCCATCCCAGTAATTACTAGCAGACTGATGCCTCCCAAGCCAGGGCCTCGCACATGGAGACTGGCCCTTGTCCACCTGGTAGGTTGTGTCTTACTCTGAAAGAGCCCCAGAACTACTTCAGACACCTTTCATGTCACCTCAATGTGTTTTTTAAAAACCTAAATCTCTTGTTTCAAATATCTCTTCAATAATAACCCAAGATAAACCTTTTTTTTCTAAAAGTAGGACTTTCACAGCTACAATAGTAGTTGCTCAATATAAACACCTCTTTTTCTAGAAATTACTTTTAATGAAACTATATCCAATTAACTTATAGAGTCTGATATAATTGGCACTCTGATGTAAAAAGTGTTACAATCTGTCCACTACCTAGGAAGCAGAGAAGCACCAATGCCCTTCTGCCCTCAGTACTGGAATTATATGGACACCATCACTTGAATTACCAAATGCCATCCCAAGGGACTCTCCTAGGGAACTTTCAGTGACAAAGCAGGATCTGTACTTCTTTCTCTGGCTGCCAGAGGCAGTGATCCAATGCTGCTCTGACAGTCCTGACTTGCTCCCCACTGGGCTTTTGCCTGGACAGCACATCTGAGCCAACCTCTCAGCCAGGGAGGGAGCACAGATCCTACTGGGCTTGGTGGCAACTCCCTCCACACCTTCCCTCAGGGCCTGCACCTGTCAAGCAGTGACCACACTCTGACAACTGCCACAAGATCCAGGCTGCTGGCCTGGAGGCTTCTCTCAGAAGACCCATTCTCTGATACATGCGTATCACCTGAAGATAGGCACACCTTTTCATCTGTCAAGAAAATCAGAGTTTTGTTCTTTTAACTTAAATTAGATCTGGGTTTTCAAGTCTCCTGGAAAAGAAACAGGATTGATGTGTGCACTGCAACACCTCTTCACCCATAACCACGGGAATTTCCACCAAGGCATGGTGCAGAGCAGAAATCAGGGACAGAAACTCAGGAATCTGCCTTTTCTCTTTTTGCCTTTCTGAAACAAGCTACTTATGTGAAACCATTTCAGTTGTCTAATGGCGGTATGAGACCAAAGGTATTTTTTCAAGGTTCTTGTTGCCGTCTTTAGCAACACCCCATGAAGAATCCTTTATGCACTTGTAACAGATAAAAATAAACCCCGTTACAAATACTTTAAAACATCTTACCACATTCTCACCAGTTTAAGCCACTGGTGGTATAGGCTCTACTGTCCCATTGGGCTGAATGGGACAGTCCCACCCTGTGGTACAAGCTGAATGTACGGCCATCACGATTGTGTACATCATGAATGTGTCAAAGTATATAGCACGTTTTTGGTCGACACTATAGGAGAAGTTAAACTGCATTGTTAACTAATAAGTATACTTCTGTAAGCATAATTATGTTGAAATAAAGTTTCATAAAGGAAAAAACCTAATTTCCCTTTTGTTACCATTTAGTGTAGCTATTTTGTTCTCTGCTCTAAGCAGTGGAAGGCTAAGGTAAGGGGGAGGTGCACGCTTGGGAAGGTGACTCGAGGCCCTGGGAAGAAAACACGCAGTTACCCTTTGTTACAGAAAGGGCTGTGTGAACTTCAGAATGAAAGAAAACAAGCATAGAGAGTGCATTTGACTGCATTTTCTATTTTTTTTCAGATACTAATTCTAGAGAAGTAAGAAGGACCATATTTTTCTTTAAAGAGAAACACTAACTTCAGGATGAACACGACAACCCAGCTAGAAGCCAGTGGGACTGGCCCTGTAGCTGGCCCTCTCTCAGGAGTCTTCCTGCTGAGGCAGTGAGAAGAAGTGGGGATGTCAACAATGCTCCTGCAAGGGCTGAGTGAGCCAAGATATCATCACATGTGCGAAGGAAGGCATCGCACGGTTAAATGTGGTGGAAGGTGATTCTGCCTTGAATCCAATTAAAAAGGATTTAGTTTCCAAAGTACTAAAGGACCTCATTACAAGCAAGCTTCTAATATAAGTTTATTTCATAGCATAGATTCTCCTGAGGATAGGATGTCATTATAATTAGAAATCCAGAAGCAATGAGAGTAGGTGAAAGTCCTATCTATTTTCCTATGACTCTCAATGTCAGCACACTGGGCTGTTAGATGCTTCCAGGGCAAGCCAACCTCCTTAGTCCCACCTTCATTGTTCTTTTTACCTGGTGTACCAACATATACTTGTTAGATGGATAATACAGGCTCCCTGTAATTAGTCTAGATAAATCACAGCTTAGCCCTATACCTCGCACTTATAGCAGTGTTATGGTTGATACATTGTGTCAACTTGGAGAGTCTAGAGGTTTGGCTGAGTGACTCAGCAGGAAGCCAAGGTGCTTATTTTGTACACATCCTAAGCCTGTGGAAGAGGAGGGCATGGGGATTGTGTGAGAGCTGCATGCCCCTTGCGTGGGAGTAGCCTGTTCACAATGTAAGGGAGGTAGAAAGAGGCTGCTTGCCATGTTTTTGCTGTGTTCTGCCGCCATGAACGTTTGCCCTCTGCCATGTGCCACTCTGCCTCAGAACCAGCCAAGTGTGGACTGAAACCTCCACAAACTATAAGCTAAATAAATCTTTCCTTCCTTCATTTTGGGCACTGGGTTATTTGTCTCAGCAACGAGAGAAAAGTAACCAAGAAAAGCGGTATTTTAACTTTTTATTGATCTGTGGTAGGTACCCTGAACTCTCAAGGAGTCATTTGCAATCTAGAGCAGAATAAAGCTATTTCTTCTGAAACTGGAATAAGAAAGTTGTTATCTACATCTTCACTCTGGTCTCTAAAAGTGAAATGGAGAGGCAAGACTATTGGCTACAGAAACCGTAATATGTTAAAGGAAAGCTTTGTACTTTAGACTTTTTCTTGTGGTATGTGATTCTGGAGAGCTAATAATTAGGGTCATTATTATAAATGCCTTTACCCCACTCTAAAAATATCCAAGCCACATTTCATGTGCATGTAGATTAGGGAGGGAGGTACTTTTATATATTGTCCAGAATAGTGGAAATCATGTAAGAAATTCTCTTTAGAGCCAAGTATATATTGGTTCCTAAGCTGTCACAGCAAAGACTGGACAGTTTTCAAAGTGATACTAGATATTTCTCTCCTGGGTTTTTCATAATGTTTTGTAGTGAGTCCAGGGCCAGCATCTCAGACTGACCAGCTGTTTGACAAATGACTTAAACTGTGAGCCTAATTCTTACTTATAACATGAGCTTAGTAATAGCAGTGATATCATACATTTAAGAGATAATTTATGAGTGCATAACAGCTCTTGGAACGCACATGAAACTGCTCAGTGTCAGAAAGTAGGTTACAGTCTATCTTAGGCTCCTCTTGTTTCTCCATAAAGTCCTGAGCCCGAATGGACCTCGCCCAGGTTGCCTTTAAGGCAGCGAAGGGCAGGCTGCTGCACCGCCAGGTTTTGCAAGAGAGGCAGCAGCGCAGCAGCTGTGACAGCTGCCCTGTGTGAGGCTGGCCCCACCCTGCCCTCAGTCTCTGGCCGGGAGGGAGGCCCAGGAAGCATCCTTCCTGCCGGATGACCACGAGCCCTTTCACAGAGCTGAGCATCGATCCTGTTGTCTTGCTTTCTGAAGTAATTACTCAAACTAGCAAAGATCAGCTATTTCCACGGCCTCTGAATACTCTGAACACCTATTTACATGGCCTCTAAATAGTCAATCAATTTTAATAGAATCCTTTTGATTGACTTTCATATTCAGCGTACAACAAAAATTTCCGCAATTGTGCACTCTGGTATGCCTTGGAGAGGTAAAAGTTCCTTAAACTAGTTTGATATCAAGCCTGTTGCTATTTAATGAGCACACCTAGGTTTCATTACTACAAAAGGACTTTTTATCACAGTTTTGTCACTTCCCTTTAATTCAGCAAAAAGAGGAAGAAAAGCAGCAGTAACATCGGGCTTCACATTGAGATGTGGTATTCTAGGTGCCCAGGGTCAGAAGCTAAAGGGCAAGTGTCAGAGGAAGGCTGGGGCACCCCTCCAGAGGCGTTGGCAACTCCCGGACAGGTGGGTCCCACGGCCTCGCTGCGTGTTGGCAGCTCAGCGCCTCGTCTGCATGCTGCCTGGACGCTCCTCTCAGCAGCGTCTCAGGCTTCCTCTGTCCCCGCAGCAGGGTGCTGAAGTGCAAGGCATCCAGGGTTCTGGATGGGGCTTAGTCCTAGGGCCTTTCCCCATCTGTTCAACATGCAGCACGGTAGTCTTTTAGACGTTCATGTTCCACGAACCTTTCCAGTGTGGGCTACTAGTGGTACACTACTGCTACACTCTTTAGTCCATTTCCGGGAGTGACTTTGGTCCAACCTAAGGTAACCATGTGGTTTAATGGTTAGATGAGATATATTTATCCTATCCACTTGATAACAATGTGTACATGGTGCTAGTTGGGGTCTGGCTTAGAGCACGTATCAGATAAAGGTAGATTCTTTCCTTCCACTTTACAATGTAGGGGCACTGGGAAGGTTTCTTCTAGATACAGGGTGATCAAGTAAGGCATCAGCCAGGAAGGACACTTTTGAAAGCAGAAGACCTGATGTCAGTAATGACCTGGAATAGTAGATAAAAGCCAGGGCAGCATCAGCAAAGTTTACACAGACGCCGCTCTGTTTTCTCCCCCACTTTTCCCTCTACTCCTTTGAGGTTCATGCTTTTAGTCTGATGCCCACACTCAGGGTAAGATAAAAACCCCTCAGGAGAAACAGCACTGAGATCTGCCTTTCCAGTGACTTGCACTGCAATGTACACAAAGCAGCACGACCAGCTTGGGTTTACACTCTGAGAACATGGGTCCTGGGGCATGCAGTGGTGTCCTGAAAGAGGAAAAATGACCCCAAAATGAGGCGGCAGAGGGGAAGTGACAAACTAGCCACACTGCGGCTGTGGACAAGGGTTGGCTCTCACTTGCCTGTGAGCAACATCGAGTGTTGGACCCAGGAGAGAAAAGAGGTCTTAGCAGCCACCTTCTAATTTAAGTCCCTGTTTCCAGTAAATGGCACAGGGGTAGAAGAGGCAATTATCTCGATAGAGCGTCACCTATGTGGTTATTCAAAAGCCTGGACCTGAATCCAGTTAGGTAGACTTACTCATGCCAAAGACTGGCCTGCTTCTTCACTGTCCTAAACATCTAACTAGAAAGATATTAAATGTGGCTTTCCATTTTCAGGAAATTAAATAAGTATAGCTAAGTATACATATGAGGAAAATATACCACCTGGCCCCTCTGCTTGATGTGCCTGACACTGAGTTGCAGAGTTAAATGCTCATCCGCTTGCAGGTAGAAAGGGTTGTTGTCTTTACCACAGAATCTCTGCCTAGAACATCTCAGGAGGGAAAAGCGAAGTATGTCGCTGATTTCATGTAATTCTACACACCACACACTGATCAGCAGCCACTGGGCTTCATTCGAGGAGGAACACACCATCTATTGACCTTCCCACATTGCACACACTTCAGTAGTATTTGATCTAAAAACTTTCATTTTTCTCAATCATTGCCAATGACACTTATTCTTTCATTAAACCTCCTGAAAAAAGAGAGGAAATATCCTGCAGAGTCCTATTTCTTCCTTAAATGACTGGATGGAGACAGATTCCCAAATCTTAGCCTTTTACACTTCAGGGCCATTTCTTGTTTGTATTTCAAATATATACACAAACACACAACTATAAAGATGGGGGTGGGAAGAAAGGCATGTGATAAAAGACTCTGCAATCAGCTAAAAAGCTCTAGGCAACAAAGATTATTTATACGGCAGAGCCTCTGTTGTACTCTATTGCTTCTTAATTGTGCAGATAACAAATGGTAATAATACTTTTTTGTAGTTAAAAGAGACTTTCTCCCACTAATAAGGGTTTCAAAGTTAGTTCTAAATTATATTCTATAACAAGATCAATAGCCCAAACATTCTGAAGTAGTGATATTCCAAATACAGGTCCTTTTAAATAGGTCCTGGAATACTTAGTGACAGAAAAACTTAAGCTTCCTCAATGTAATTGTTCTTAGTTATTCCAGTTTGTCAAGAGGGACATATTCCTGCGACTCCTGAGTAGCAAAGAATAAGACTGAAATCTTCTATGAGAAGCTTACAAAAGACCCGCCTGGCCCACTGGGTGACACTTCTGATGTGTTCTAAACCAGGCTGGGTGGAGAAACTTTCCATTCTTCATCTTTAGGGTAATAAATAATCTTGGTCACTAATAAAAAAGACTCAGTTGAGGTTTAGTCAGTACACTTGTGCTTTTAACTTTCCCGGTCGAGCTTCGGCACAACGACAAGGGTCACAGTGACAGGAACAACACTCTCCAGCGTGCCAGTTAATCTTAACTGTCAGCTTGGCCAGATGAAGAGACTCTGGGGAGGTCGCTGGGTCACGCTGCGGGTGCTGCCCTCATCGGTGCACTCACCATTGGTGTTCACAGCTGGCTCGTGGGCAGGAGGCGGGCGCCAGGCAGAGTGCTTGCAAGTCCTGTCTCTCTACATACTCTTCCCTGGGCTCTGCTTCCTGACCGCCCCAAAGTGAGCACTTACGCTCCCCACACTCTGGCATCAGGATGTTTCTGTGTTGCGGCTCGTAGATAACGGACTGAAACCGTGAACCCTAAACAGACCCTTTCTTCAAGTTGTACACATCGGGCAGTTTGTCCCATTGATAAGAAAGCTGACCAATAAAAGGATGTCAATATTAGTTAATCTTACACACTGAAATATACATTAAAGCGCTGCCACAAATTGATATATTCCAAGTATTTGAGCTAAAGCATAAAAATTCAGGTTGGAAGATATGTGTTAGCGTCACACCCACACAATGAGGCCTGCAGCTTACTTCTCAGACTGGCAGGGGAGAAAGGGTGCCTGGAGTTAGTAGGAGCTTCCATGTGATCTGCTACAACTCCTTACAACATAAGATACTTAATAGAAGGTTACAAGATATGTAAAAGTTGCTTTTCCACAATCAATTATTTCTCAAAAGAATATTTCTCAATTCTCAAACTTTTCTGTAGATAAAAATTCCCTGGAATGAAACTATACAGACTCGCTCAGGCTTTTCAGGGGAAAGGACTGGTAATCTATATGTCCCTGTCTCCTGGGATTTTTATCCTCTAGGCCAGTGATGGTGAACCTTTTAGAAGCCAACTGCCCAAACTGCCCAAACTGTAACCTCAAACCCACTTATTTATTGCGAAGTGTCAACACTGGAATTAAGCCTGAATATTGAGGTTTTAATTTAGAAAAACACAACTCATATGTTAACATCTTTTGTCTTAAAAGAAAACACAATAAGAGAACTTTCAATATACAGCATTTTATTGCAAGGTAAAAGTTTGCACTTGGCATGCTTCTGGACAATGACTGTGATCTTTGCTATGGTATGCATGCAGATAATTTATCAAATCTTGGCTGGGTTAATTTCTGTCTTAGTTTTCAACCTTTTCTTTCTTTCCTTTGAAGTACTTTTCAGAATGCTTACAGACCCCCTTTCCATTTCCTTAACTTACTCATGGTCTCGGCGATCTGGGGTACAGATGGGCCATGTACCGGGTACAGAAGTGTGACCCCGAGATGCTGTTCGTCTGGGCCAGCTTGACAAAGAGGCAGTTTCCTGCATCATTTTTCTGGGTAGCATCTGTATAATTTTAAGTCCCTTTGGTACCTAGACAGCCCTACAATTGTTTTAAATCTCCCCAAAATATTCCTGATGATACCTACATGCCCAGATATGACAGAGTGTAAGAAGTATGAAGGAGTTTACCATGAAAATCAAGAAAACTACTCCTAAATACATTGAATATATTCACTTCTCTTCTTTACTCACCTTAGGTGGGATTTCATGTACATCTAAATGATGTAAAGAAGAAAGTATCTGTACTGAGAAAAGATCTTCTTAGCCTTTTGCCAATTTGATACAAGAAAAATTGGAATGGGGATAAAAGTGAAGTTAATTTAAGAAAGACTCTGTTAGTTTAGATGTCTCCCCAAAGCCTCACACAGTCATAGGTGGGGCTTTTCCACAGATGGCTGGATCTACAGCGTGTAATGCTGGGATTGATTCATAGTGCAGTGCTAGGCTCAAGGGTACTAGAATTAAGGGGATGTGTGCTGCTGCCCCCAGTAGTCTGGATGAAAGGGGCAAAAAATGCTGATAAGGTCCCTTGCTGCTTTTGCTACCTTCCACCTACCATGAACCACCAGGGTGCCATGGGCCACCCTTCCTTGGAGCCAGCCAGTTATGGACTGAAACTTCTAAAAACTGTAAGCCAAATAAATATTTCCTTCTTGAACTTTGAGTGTTGGGTATTTTGTGTCAGCAATGAGAAAAGTAACTAGATTCATACATACCAATATAAATGTGATTCCTGAAAAATTTTTACTCAGAATTTATAGTCACCTAGGTTAGCTGGTTATTGAAAGCTGTTTGTGAAACTTCTTTAGAATCCCAAAGAGTTAATATACTCTACCATGCTTGTTCTTTTGCCATCTAGATGGTATCTGGAAAGTTTGGGTGAATTTTAACATCATTCTCAACTACAGCTAGAAATCTAGAAAGTCTCTTAAAATCTTCTGGAAGATTTGTCCTAAAATATATTCTCTGGAGCATCCTCCAATGACCCAGTTTTGTGACATCAAGCTAGGGCATATCTGGGTGCTGGCTGCTCTGGAAAGTTCCCAGGTGGGAAATTCAGGCCATCCAATTAGGGCATCAAGGTTATCTGAAGCTTAAAGACTGATTGGTTTTATCTCATTAGTCTTCTTCACATCCTGGTAAGTATACTTTGTAGAACATAAAGAATAAAATAAAGTATAAACTTCCAGCCATTAAGGCTAATTTCTTGCTTTTTGATACATCTTTTAACTTTTTAAAATACTGTTTCCCTCATAACAGGTCAGCTTAATGAAGTCTAGAGGGCCTGCTTATAACAGTGACTAGAAATGGACTCCAGGGAATTCATTATACTTTTCCAAGAGATGACACACTAGGTGTAGGGTGGCATGAAGGGCAACATCTATCCATTGTGCTTTCTAAGCTAGAAGTTTCTAATGTGAAATCCACAGTGCATGCTATAGGGGCCTTTTCTGCTCTTTAGTTGGCATCTGCTTCTGGCATTTCTGGATAGGCAGCAATAGGAAGCACGGCCTACACTCAAGTAATGACAAAAGAAGTGTTTGGCTGGAGGGCTGAAAGTCCACTCGGAAGTGATTAACTGCATTTTAGGACAGACAGCAGAAGAGGCCAAGAGATGACTGGCAACTAAATCAGAGAGAGGAAGAAAACATCACAGGAAAACAGACACAATTAAATACATATTCTTAACTAATGGCTCCTAGCTAGAATCTAGTTAAAAATGTGACTGCCAAAAGTCATAGGTCAATCCGTGTCTTGAGGTCTAATAAAATAGTTCACTTCTTTGATAATTTCTCACCTGTAAAAATAGTTATGTAATTCCACGTCTTCCCATTCTCAGCTTCACCCCTTAAAGGAATCCCTGGTTACTCCACAGGGAGGCTACTCTCGGTCTGCAAGGCAAGAACCGCAGCTGCTGCAGTCGCTTTGCGTGGTGGCCACCCTCATGCTACGGGGTCTACTTCTCCTACTCTTCCTAGACCCAAACTTGCTGTGCAGAGCTGCTTTCTTTTCCTATCTTCAATAAAACTTTGCTACTGTTAAAAAATGACTCATGATACAATTCATTGTGTTTTTCCCTTATAAACCTGAAAATCTCATATTTTACTTACCATTCAAAGATAGGCTGTGCAGTCTACCTGGCAGATTTTTATATAGAATATTCTGCTAATGGCTTTGCAAACAAGAATAATCATCCCTAGTGACTGCACAGTTTATGAAAAAAAATCTGTGATGCTTTTCTTCAGAAGAACTCTGTAGAAAGTGTTAGGTGTCAAGCAGAGCGTATGACCTATGTCTTTCAGGTCTCCTTTAGTAACTGCCTATGAAAGTAAAATGGTAAAAGGGGGGCACTGGTCTAGATTTTTTTTTAATCCATATTCTTTAACTTGATTATCTTTTGATTGTTTTCAAAACAAAAGAAACCTCTAAGCATCAGCATCTTTATATCCAAAGGGCCTATTTATGTCTAAATGAATGGATTAATGTCTTGTCTAACCAAGTTTATTAAAAATGAAAAAAAAAAAAAAAAAGAGAACAGAGGTAGAACAAGACGTTTGGCAGCAGATTAAATGTTCTGATTCCTCAGCCATGTCCTAGGCTTCCAGGCTTCTATCTAGGAGGTCTGGCCATCACACCCTCTATTTTCCCACAAAGAAGGTAACAAAATAGAAGCATCCAGTTCAGTAAAGAGCTTGCTGAATGCGGCTTTTATCAGTGTCTACCTTTGGCTCCCATGTTAACTACAGCAGAATAATTATTTCTGAGATTGCACATTGTGACATGGAACAGAATGAGCGGGAACGCAAGGGATGATGGACTGATTACCCAGCCATCTTTTAAACATTTCACTGGGTCTTAGAACAGTAGATAAAACAACTATTTCATGTGCACCAGCAGGTACCAGATTAATCCTGCAGAGTTAAAAACTGTGGCGCTGCCTATGAGCTGATTCTAATTTAAAGCAATAAATCACTGGTGAATGCTGACACTGTCATATGAGGTCTGGTTACCAAGTGACAGTTACTGTAAGTTTTAAGCCACTTTCTGTATTGAAAACGACAGTATTTTGCAACTGCCTTGAAGCTGCCACAAAAATACATTTTAAGAACTGATAAATATTAATAAATATTTTTAATTAAGCTATCAGCATCAAAAATATACAAATCAGGCATGGTGGCACACACATGTAATCCCAGCACTCAGGAGGATGAGGCAGGAGGACTGCCATGAGTTTGAGGCTAGCCTGGGCTACATAAGTGAGTTCAAGGCCAGCATGCACTACATAGCAAGACCTTGTCTCAAAAGAAAAAAATTAGGAGAGTCCTTATAAGGAAATGAATTAAAATCAGCAATAAATCTATACCACTAAGCTGAATATGCAGGAAATCGAACCGAGTTTGACCACATGCACTCATTTGGATAAAGAGGTGCATGCTGGGTGCTTTCCCCCAGCCACTGAGTGTGCAGGTCAGACAGAAGTGAGGCTCTGTTCAGTGCAGCAAGCAACGCAGCCCAAAGGGCACACTGTGTTACTTCCACTGTGTACTGTTTAAAAGAAAGGTGGCTCACTGAGAACTGGCCAGGAAATGCTGTGCTGCTGCTTTTATTGGTGGTATCAGGCAATCTGGACTTTATGTTGTGTTCTGAGAACGGAGAAAATGATGGTTTTCTTTTCCTCTGTGACACCTGAGCAGGGGCCATTTGCACCCAGAATCTGTTTATTTTATGGGAACTGAAACTTGAGATGAAAATGGATGCTACTTAAGCCACAAACCCTTTTGTGCACATGTGAGTGTTGCACACTACAATGGAAGGGTCCTGAATTCAACAGTCTCCTTGGTCTAACAGAATGTGTAAGCCCGAGAGCCAGCGATGGTGGTTTTAGTCCCAAGTCTCCCAGTTTGAGCAAGTCACTGACCCTCTCCAATTACAGATTTCTGTGCACAATGAACATGCTAATCCCTATCCTATCTTCTCTTGGGCCAGAAGGAGAGTAAATTGAAAGAACAACATGTAAACGCCAAGCAGGGTATCCAATTCTGTAGTTTAAAAACCTCACTTGACCATAGCAAAAGCTCAGCAACTTTATCCTCAGGTCTTCATTTTTTCCCTCTAAAAAGAGGCTGACAATGCTCATGGGCTTCCCAGGGTTACTGTGGGAAGATTGGTCTAAACGGCTGTACATTAAATATTCACAGATTTATATGATAATACAGCTGCTAACCAATAAAAATAGCCCAATTATGAATTCAAATTATATGCAAATGTAAAGGATAAAAGTAGTTCTCAAGGGGTAATTTTTTCCCATGTGTTTTCTTTGTAGCCAAAGATAAAGGAGGTTTAAATGAAGACTCAATTCTGCAGTGTTCAAGACAGGGTATTAATACGTTGTGTGACTGGATCTGTGAACAAAGACATTCAAGAAGGCATTATGCTTTCCACTGAGGTAATAACAAGGTGATTTTCACACACACTCCTTGGCACAGCTCAACGTTCTAGGCCCCCAGTGGGAGGCAACGGGACCAAGTCAGAAGAGGAGCGGCACCCAGCACACCAGGGCCCATTCGTACAGAGCACTGCCAGGCTGGAGCTCCCTGCTTCCTGTGCGGTCCTTCTTCCCTTCCCCCCCAGCAAGGGCACAGCTGTGCTGGTGCCCAGGCCTTGGCTGATTGCATCAAGCTTATGACAGATTAATTTCTTATCCTAATTCCAGTTATAAGCCAGACAAAACTTCAAATGCAGTTTATCTCTTGTCCTGTTTCCTTAGGGACACCTCTTTCCATAAGCATTGCCACTGGCCTGCCTAGGTGTGGTCGGTTTATGTGTGATGACTAGGAAACAGTAGGGGACAGAAGAAAATGATGCCTATACACACGGCTTCAGGGACCTCATGACCCTATGTGGCAAAACCACAAAAGCAGGAGTCAGGGAACAGCACATTTTCTCACTGCCTTCCAGAATGACCTATTGAACAATGAACCTCCCTCTGATGTTTGTGGTTTTTCTGAGAAAAAAAAATGAGTCAAACAGCAGTTAACACTCCCAGAAAGCACTCTGAGGATAGTCTAGGAAAAAGACAGTAAATGTGCCAAGGGTGGCATTACTCTGATGTAACAGAATGAGAAATATAGGAGGCGAGTTAAACTCCATAGTGGGACGCTGACAATAAATACCACAAACTTCTATAGCATCCAAAAAGGCACTTCAAAAACTTCGCAATATGCAGGGGAGGGCATTATCATCCCCACTGCACTGAGACAGTGCGAGGGCCATGACACACCTCAGAACGCACCTCCGTTCCTCCCTGAGATCATGGCTTGTTTAAAAAAGAACCATCAGTATCTGTATCACCAGACGGCACTATAAAATATGAGGGATGGCTCCGCTGTGGGCCCCATGGCTGCTCCGCTGAGGGCCCCGTGGCTGCTCTGCTGTGGGCCCTGGGGCTGCTCCGCTGAGGGCCCCGCTGAGGGTGCCCCACAGACTGGACCCACCCCCACCCATAGCACGCTGATGAGGCGGAGCTGGGTGGTCCTTTGTGGACATAGGCGCTTTTCTACCTCCGACCATGGCAGTTTATATACCCCCATGTATGTTATAGTATAGTCTGAGGCAGCTATATCTCTTCCCAAGGCGAGAGTCCAGGGGTATAGACAAACCCAGGAGTACAGTTATTATCACAGAGAAGATGACTGATTGAGTGGTAGGGCAACGGAGATGAGGGAGGAGAAAAATTGAATGATCAAATGGGCCATCATCTGTGTAACTGAGTAACAGATGTGAAGGTAACATTATGTAGGACAGCATCCAGAGCTAATTCCCTTCTATGTTCTCTATAATTTGTATTTCCTCAATCGTTTCTGTATTAACAGAAGTGAAGATAACTTTATGTTATGCAGCATCCAGTGCTGATTCCCTACTCTCTTCTCTATAATTTGGTATTTCCTTTAATGTTTGTGTGTTAACTAGTGTGAAGATGACATTATGCAATACAGCATCCAGTGCTAATTCCCTGCTATGTTCTGTATAATTTTGTATTTTCAATATTGTTTATGGCTTGTTCTGGTTCATATGTCTCCATTCTTTTGACTTTAAAACCAAAAATCAAAAAAAAAAAAAAAAGAGGGACGGCTCTTTCCTGTGAAACAGACAGCAAGTAAAAGCGGAGTGGAACTTCTCCGCGGTAAGCAACACTCACGCATGTTGGCAACTAGCAGCGCTTTCTCTCCACTCAGAAAGCACCATCCATTTCTGAAACATTTACCATCACAGCCAAAGGAAAATACCACAATACATTAGCATGTAACTGAAAGTGAGGTTAGGGGGAGTTTAGATAAGGATACAAGCATTTTCTGTTATGCAAGTGGCTTAGTTTTTCTTCCCACCATTCGGTGATCAGTACGTGGACCTTGACTATTTCAGTATACCCTTTGCAAGAAAAGAACTGACAGATTCTACAGGACTATAGGAATGCATACACATAGGCATACTGGGTTACTGGGGAAAGGCCAGTCTCAAAATTTTCAATTTGCTCAAAAATTGAAACTCAATTGAAATTTTTTTTCTAGAAATTTGAAGTAAAAAATCCTATGAGCAATTATAAAACAAAATCATGAAACTGAGGATTCTGAGATCTTCAAATTCCTTCTGATCTAACAACTTCCGACCTATCTGACTGCTACTTAACCTGTGAAAAGCTCAGTGCTCTCATTCATAAAATGAAGATAACTGAGTCTCTGCCACTTTCCTAGGGTCACATAGAAAAGTAGCATTTTGTAAATCTATAAATGTAAAGCACTATAAAAGCACATATTTTTTGAATTTCTTAGAAAAGCTACTCGTTAAAAAAATACTACCAACATATAAAATCAAGCGGAGTGTTAAAAGATCACATTCTTCTGTTTATACTTACATTAGTACTTTATTGTGGCAAAACTGTTGTACGCCCTCATGAGGCATTGTGTCTTCTGGTAAAAACCCTCCACTTGGTAGGTTTGATACCTTCTCCCCCTCCCCAGTGAATTCTCAGTGGGACAGACAAGACTGCTTGGCTGAAGATGGTACCAGCTCCAGACAGCTGACAGGGCAGCAGCAGGAACACAGACCTTACCGTTAATTCAATTACATCCCATTGTAGAGAACCTTCTTTAGTTAATTCAGTTTGTGGTGAAATTTTCCTCTGTACTCATTTAAATATAATTACTGCACTTATCTTGTCACTGTGAAACTTCTGAGTTGTTCTCTTCACATTCACATAAACCTGTGATTTCCTATAGACCTGCTCAGCTGCAAGATTCAGACTAAAATGCATTACACCTTATCCATCAAAACCATTCTTTTCCCTTCCACCTTATATTTGGCATCGCATCCAGGAAGCAGCCCTTAAGGGTTTTCCAACCAGGAGGCAATTGCAGCCTTAGAGAGGCTAGGCCTGGCTCCGCATGGTCCATGAAAGAGCCCACTTCTCCATAGGAAAAACTACTGCTGCAGAGAAACCACTGGAAGCTCAGGGAGGGGCTGAAGATCTGGGGGTGTCTGCTCCCAGGGATGTGAACTGTGGTGGTTAATTCTCACCACAAATGACCGAGGGTGATCACTGGCAACAATGTTAAGAGAAAAGTCATTAGTGATGATAGTATCTCTATGTGAAGAGTATTACGCTTTTAGATTAAATAAATGGACAGTAGCACCAACCTAATTTATCCAAGAATTCTTGCCTTCTCACTCCTGCTCCTTCTCAATTCCAGCCCTATATTAGAATCATCTGAAAATCTTCAGGTGCTGCTTGGACTCACTGGCAGAGAAATTAAACCAGGATTTGAGGGTGGACTCAAGATATGCGTGTTTTGGTTTTTCAGTTTCTCTAGGTGATTTTGATGCACAGAGTTGAAAAGCACTGGGTCTTAGGTGTCTCATCTAAATTTTAAATCAACCCTGTGAAAGGGATCTGAGAGGGTAGGCAACATACCTCAGGATACATAGGGGCTCGTACTGTCTGGATCAGCTCTCCAAGTCCCCGATTCCTTTCCAAAACAACAAGGCTCACTTGTAGTGTTATGACAGCCTGTCACAGGGCAGTTGTTGTGGAGGAGGTAAAAGAGCAGAGTGTCTGACTTGCACAAAAGCGGGCTCTTGTGCAATCTGGTACATGGGTAATAGCAGCTGACACCGCGGTCTCCCCTCCAATGGCCAGTTGCATGGTGGCACGTTTTTGACACAAGCCTATTCAGTTACCGAGGAATGAAAATTAGCTGGTGCTCTGTGAAGCTACCTGAATAAAGAGATCAGCATGGATGGTGAATTCGAGAACCTCGCTCACGTTCCCTAGCCTCCACCCTCAGTGGGACAAAGTGGGGCACTACATCAGGAGTGGTGCCTCCTCAGAGTCCCACCCTGCAGGGGATATACTGCAAGAGCCCTGTCTCAACTATGACTAAACACTACTTAATTCTCAGCCTGGGCCTGCAGAGTTGTACAGCAGGAGAGCTGGCTCCTTAAAATTGATGAGAATGCTCATGCATTGAATGCTACAGATGAGCAGGTGACAAGCCCTCACTCCTAACTGGCTCTTCTGAACAAATACCAACAACCTAGGACAATTCCCAGGGCTGTCAAGTTTCTATGAAGTAGACTGACATAGACATGGGGACTCTCCATCTGAAGGCTGGGAAGGAGAAGACCGTATGTCAGAGAAACAGCATTTGTATGCATACATCCCCTTCCTCCTCCACATGTGGATTATGCACAGTCGCCTTGTCCAAAAATCCAAGCACCACTAAAAAGCATTAAAAAACAATTTTTTAAAGTACTTATAAAAAATCAGCAAACCTAATGACTTGGAGAGTCTAAGTTTTGGCAGCAAGGAAGTTGGAGGTATGTATACTGGGGAGTCCACACCTAAATGAAATGTAAAGACAGAGGGTCAGCCCAGGGTTCCAATTTCTCTCAGTGACTTCAGATGTAAGATTACATTCTCATTTTGTGCACTTTGCTAGATTGCTTTCCTGAGACTGCCATGCTGGCAGCTGGTCTCGCCTGGCACACCCTGATCCCAAGGTCTCCTCCTCTTTGCAGCCCCGAGACACCTCAGAGAAACTCCCTGCACAGAGTACCTCCCCTACAACTAAGCTCTGGGTGAGATGGAATGCTTCTAAAACTGAGGAAAGAGGCAGAAGCTTCTATTGGTTCATACTACCCCTTCCCAAGCCACCATCCCTGATCCTTCACTATCAAAGCCTATACCTGGACAGAACTACCCATGTAACCAAGCTTTCTTTATAAGGCTGAAAATGGGGAAGAACTTGATGAACATTTATAAATGCTTACTATGTGCTAGGCACTGAATGAGACACCTTTTAATGTGTTGCTTTCCACTTCTAGGTGAAGAAACGAATTCAGAGAGGGGATTTGGCTTGTCCAACCTTGGGAAGTGGAATGTAAAGCCAGAATAACCTATAATCTTTCTGTAAATATGGCCAGGACCTCAGTGGACTTTTCTTTTTTATTGTGGTAAAATATATATAACAAAACCGAATGCTTTCAAGGGTTTAGTGGTAGTTAAGTATACTGACACTGTCCTGTAACCATCCCCACTATCCACATGCAGAAATGTTACATTTTCCCCAACTAAACCTCCACATTCATTAAACTACACCGCTCCTCCTGCCGCCCTTCCACCCTGGCAGTCACCATGCTAATTTCTGTCTTTCTATTACTGTAGTTAGGAAGTGCTGTAGTTTGGAATTAAAATGTCCCCCCTCGGACTGCATCTTAAAGGGTTGGTCCTTATGCTGTGCCACTACCGGGAGGTATTGGAGGCCCTGAGAGGTGGGGCCTAATACAAGGAAGTCAGGTCACCGGGGTGACTTGAATGGCAGGTTGAGACTCCAGTCCCTTCCTGTTTCTCTCAGGCATTGGTTACACAAATAGAAAGCTGATGAACACGTCCAAGTACCTCATGTAAGTAGTATCATTTCAATGGATCTTTTTAAAAAAGTCAATGACTGGAAATTACTGAATTTAGTTTTATGCTTTTTCCTTCCTTTTTGTATCTCAGACAGATTTTGGACAACAAAAGTTCTTCAGCATTCCTAAGCAGTACCACAGTATAGCCTACTTTGAGAAACTGTTTTTTGAAGAATAATTCTTTTGAGAGTACCACCTATTAGGAGTTACTGCTGTGCTTAAAAAGTTATTTCTTAAAACAGGTATAGTACTGGAAAACAAAGATAGCCACAAGCAAACCTCTGCTTTTAGAGTTCATTCTCTCACAAGGAAAAGGGTAGCTCATTTCCAAACAGCGGAGAACTGTCCAGCTCAGTTACAAGTAGAATAAAAACATCCTGTGGACAATTGAATCTCCTCAATTATTTTCAGTATAAGATATTATCACTGAGCTAAAGTTTCATCAATATTTATTTCCAAGATTCCCAATAAGTGTGTTAATGGACATGTATGGGTTGCCTATTACATACACTAGACACTGCATATTTCTAACATTATGTAAATGATATATAAATTCTGTCCTTAAGGAATTTATAGGTGTTAGATGGTAATAGGGTGAATGAAAGAGGTACATATAAACTTTTCCAAGAGTTGGGGAAAGATGACATTATTTACAACTTGGAGATATAAAATTTTATAGGAAATGCTAAGTCTTGAAGAAAGGCAAGCTGTTAACAGAAAAAGGTGGTATGCAGAAATTCCAGCTAATAGATTTCTAGAAACGGAAATGAAGGTTACAAAGCAAAGTAGAGAAAAACACAGCAGTTTATGGAAGACCTGGAAATAATAACCAAGAAATCTAAGCTGTATTTACTAGACGATATAGTGTCAATAAAGAGTGACATACCACAATCAGCATAAGTAGGAAGGAGCTGTGAGAAAAGAACCAGGAATAAGAAATACAATGAGGGAAAGACTTCTGCTGCTGGCTGAGGTGGCTAATCCTCCGGCTTGAAAACAGCTTACTGTCCCGCAAAAGTTTCTAGGTCACAGCACACAAGGACAGAAAGGTGGAGGGACCCGGTAGACTCCCAGCATGAAAAATTTGGAGGTGAGAGTGGAGAGAGATTTTCCAGGGAAGAGCGCTAGAGGTGATGAGTTACGCAGAGAACACTTCAGAGCTCCGCACATACACAGAACCACTCTCTGAGATGCACGAGAGCACTGATCAGTGTGTGTGGTGAGGAAACTACCAAAGGCCAAGGAAAAGAGCTACCCAAAAGGATTAAAGGCTCAGAACAACATCTGTCCTACCAGGCTAGTTCATAGCACATGGGGCAGAGGACTCAGGAAGGCCTTACTTAGACCGGGAAATAAGAACAGAGATGCTAGAATGAGCAGACCAAGAACATAGTTAATATTCCTGTGTTGAATTGTCCCAAAAGATTGAGTAGAGACTGAAAGATATGAAGAAGATAAAATGGACCTAGACAGATTAAAAAACTACAGTGGCTTAAATGAAAAGACACCGTGAATGGGATTAAAGGTGATTAGAGACCGCAGAGGAAACTCCATTTCAAAAAGAAACTGAAAACAAAAACAAAGGAAAAAAAGGAGAGAAAGCACACAAGTACATAGACGATGAAAGAAGAAAGGAAAGAAGAAGAGCTGAGAAGAAGGCTGAAAGCTTTTCAAATTTGATGAAAAGTATAAACTGAAAGATCTAAAAAGCCCAGCGAACTCCAAGTGTAAGAAATATGATGAAAATCCAGCCAAGACACATTATAATCAAATTGCTCAAACTCAGTAATAAAGAAAACATACCTTAAAAGCAGACTGAGGAAAAAGAGTAACACGGAGCAACAAAGGAAAGGGTAACATCACAAACAACGCGAGAGGACAGCAGAGCAACATCTTTGAAATGCTGACGGGGGGGGGGGACCTCATCAACCTGCCTGTGCAAATGTGTTTCAAAGGCAAAGGCAAAGTGTTTTCCATCATACAAAAGGTGAGCGAATTTACCCCCACACGACCAGCGATGATGAAACATTAAAGGAAGTCAGACCATCGTCTCAACAGATGTGGAAATAAACAGCATTTGAAAAAAAAGCCAACATCTATTCCTGATAATGATTCTCAACGAAATAGGAATAGAAGGGAATGTCTTTGATAAAGGTCATCTATGCAAAACCTGTAGCTCATATTGCCCCTACATCAAGACTATAGCAATGTCCCCTCTTAACATTTCAATGTAAATTTTGCTGGAAATTTGAGCCAGTGCAAGCAGGCGAGGGGAAAAAAAAGACACTAGATTGGAAGAGCAAAACTGTCCTCATTTCCAAATAATATGACCTTATATGTAGAAAATCTAACAGAATCCTTAAAAAGCTACTAGAACTAATAAGTGAATTTAGCAAGGCCGTGGGACACAATCAATATATATAAATCAATTACATTTCTATACACAGTAAAAACAATTGGAAATAGCAAACAAAAGAAAAATATTTAGGATAGGACTAGAAAATATGAACTACATAGGTTTAAGTCTGATAAAGGGTGTACAAAGACTTATACACTAAAACTAAAAAATCCTACTTGTGAGAACAATTCATGAAGACTAAATAAATAAAGAAATATACTATTTCATGGGCTGGAAGACTCAGTACAACTAAGATATCAATTTTCCCTTAATTTATGTATTGCCTCAATGTGGTGCTAAAACTAGCTTTTACTATAAAAACTGCCTAAGTGTAACCTTCAAGTCAAGGTGCAAAGATGCTACAGTAGCTGAACAACTCTGAAAAAGGACAGTATACTTGGGGGCCTACAGGTATCTGATTTCAAGCCTTGTTAAAAAACTATAGTGACCAGTGCATTATAGCACTGATGCAAACAGATTACAGACAGTCTAGAAATAAATTGGCAATATACACAAAGGATTTAATGGAGAGAGGAAAAATGGTGCTGGAACAATTAGACAGCCACATGCAAAAAAAATGATGTCAACAAATCATATCATATATAAAAATTCACTCAAAATAGATAATAGGCCAAGAATGTAAAGCTTAACACTATGAACTGTTCAAAGGGAGGGAAAAACTGGGATGAGGAAAAGAGCAAAAGAAAGAAGGGAAAAATATGTAAGTATACACACACAGACACACATACACACACACACGGTAACTGAGAGAGTTGTACTACCGACTTCTATTGATTTATTGAAAGGAACAGTTAATCTTTAATTGTTTGATCAATCTTAAATGCCTGTATTTTTTAACTGAATAACCAATTTGAGGACAACAGTAAGTAATATAATATCTATTGTCAATTTCCTATCACCCTGTCTGAAACTCTGTGTTGCTTTTATTGTTTGGGTACTGTTTTATGTCTGTTTGTTTCTTAATATGTTTCAATCGTTTTCTTTACAAATAAAGTTGAATAGGTTCTAAAAAAATAAAAATTACTAGAAGAAAATATAAATGAAAACATTTGTGAACTAGGGTTTTCTTTAATATAAAATCAAAACCACAATGAGTAAAAGAACAAATTGGTAAGATTTCAAGAAAATTTAAATGTTTGCTTTATAAAGGACATTGTAAAAAGAATGAAAAGACAAGACAAAGACTGGCAGGAAACATCTGTAAAATATGTACCTGAAAAAGGACCTGAATACCGACCATATCCAGAACTCATAAAGCTCAGTAATAATGTAATTAAATATGAGCAAAAGATCTGAACTAGCATTTCCCCAAGGGATATATACAGGGGTCAGACGTGGAAAGACGCTCAGTATCATTAGCTGTTAGGCAAAGGAAGATCAAACCTGTGATCACCTTTACTACTACACATATACTAGAATGGCTAATAATAGAAACGCTAATGTATCAAGTGTTGGCAAGAGTGTGGAGGAACTGGAATTCTCAGACACTGGTGGTGGTCACGTCAAATGGTACAATCACTTTAGTGAACAGGACAGTGGTTTCCTAGAGTTAAATATAAACCTATTGTATGACACAGTCTTTCCACTCCTAGATGTTTAGACAAGAGAAATGAAAGCATCTATCTATACAATACTTTTAAATGACTATTCACGGCAGTTTAAAAAAAATATGATAACCCATAGAAAACAAGAAGGGAATTGATAAAACTAATCAATTATGGTATATCCATTCACTGGAATTAATTAAAAAGGAATGAATTTGATATCCAAATGAACTACTAATATTGGTCAAAATAATATGCTGAGTAAACTAATCCAGGCTAAAGAAAGTATATATTCTATGATTATAGTAAAAGTGTTAGAAAGTAGAAACTGACATGTGACAGAAAATAGATCAATGTGCTGGTGTAGCGTTGGGAAGGGATTTTAAAGAGCCTGAGGAAGCTTTCGGGCTGAAAGATGTATTTGTTATTTTGAGTGATGATGGCTTCACAGGCGTATACAGACATTACGACTTACCAAACCTGGATTGTGAGATTAGCTAGCAGAAAGGACAGCGATACTGTTAGCAGCTACAGGGATAACCAAAAGAAGAGGCCTGGGCAAGCCACACACTAGCACAACACGTAAGCCCAAGGGGCAGCTTGCAACCCGGGGCGAGAGCTGAGCGGCAGGAGATGCTGGCCTCGGGGAACCTCATGCTGATTCCAACTTCAGACTTCTTTCTCACTGCCCTTGTGCCTCTTTGCTTTTTAGCACCTACAAATAAATTTTCCTCTGTGTTATAATCTGAGTCCTCACAGGGAGGTTAAAAAGAAAAAAAAAAAAAACGTTAACACAACACAACCAACTCTGGACAAGTTCCATTCACCTACAGATGACCTTCCGGGAACTTCTAGGATCACAACCAAAGGCAAAGTAAATCATCATCTTACAGAGTTCCAAATGTGCACTCATCTAGGGGCGTTTTCACAGCCTCATAAAATGGTTGTATGTGTTGGCACTAAGTGAATACAGTGATGTATGAAAACTCAAAGGAAAAAGGCAGTGTGCACCACAGGATCGAAGAACCTAGAAATGAGTAAGACCTGTGAAGTAATCTCTGCCACGCCCCCTGCTACATCAGTCCCAGCCAGAGTAGACTGTTCCTGAGAACTGCAGTGTGCTTCTTCACACAGAGCCAAAGGAAACATCTGTAAGTCTGGCGGGGTTTCAGGTGAGCTTGTGCTGAGAGGGCTTGGTGCCTGTGCTGCAGAGATTCCAGCCACAGACTGAACTGTTTGTTACCTTCCTACTTTTATTTTAAATGTCAAAGCTTTTCACACTACAGTGACACCCTAAAATGATTCTCTTACTTTCGATGCTTCAGTTGAAACAGCATTTTTTTCCTGCTCCATAGAGTGCCCACCAGCTGACTCAGAGCCAGGAATGGGTGAGGTGCTGTATTTCAGTGTGCCGTGATGAGAGAGGGGGAAAGGCTGAATAAGCAGGGGTGGGGGGGATGTCTTCAGCGCCTGCGTTCCCTCAACCCACAAATGTCCATCAGTGTTGTAAGGCACTGTATTAAGTCCGCTGAGCATCTATACTGTGTATCAATGAATTAAAACATGCCCTGATTGGAAGGGGCTTAAAGTTTAATGAAAGCAGCATGTATAGAGTGAGGGGTTGTCACAGGAATTCGATGGCATGGGACATTACTCTCTGATGAGGTGTTCCAAAGAAGCCAGTAAGGCTGGAATGACATATGTACTGGATTTTGAAAGGCCAGGATAAAATCAGGACTGAAGAGCAGAAGCAATGTGTCTAGACAAAGGGGCAGGACTCGGGTATAAGGGCAAGCAGGAGAATTCAAGCAGTAAGTCAGTACAGCTCAGCAAATGCTAGTGAGCATCTGCAGCTCACACTGCCTTGTGCTAAGTGGTGGGAGTACAGACATATCAGAGACTACGCACACTCAAAAAGAATAGCATCCTGAAATGGGACACAGTTTCGGTGTAACAACCACAGATACTGGGCGCAAAGACATGTTCAGCTTTACTCTATAGGGGGACGTGAAACAAGAAATGTTTAGAAGTAGGAACTCGAAAGAGAAACGACTCAGGTTCAAATTGCACACATCCCATTCACACATGTGGGTCAGATGTGTAAGTTTAAGTTTTTACCTCTGTAAAATAGGCACAATATGTAGTATTTCCTTGTTGTGAGGCTATATAACAAAATAATGTATACTGAGCCCGCTATGGAGGACTGATACTGCTTTTACTGAAGACCCAAGGTACCCAGCAGTGTCACTAGGAAGCAGTGTGAGACTATCATGGTTCACTCAACTTCTCCAAGTTTCAGCGCCCTCACCTGGAGTAAGCGGGGTAGAAAAGCAGCTCACCATCTGCCAGGCACTATCCTGCATACCCTACATATATTACACCACTTAACCTGCATCACAACCCAGTTCACTGTGCAGATGAGGAGGTTGAAGCACGGAGAAGTCAAGTGATTTGCTCCATGTCACAGAGACAGGAAGTGGTCAAGGAGGGACTGGATCTCCAGGGCCCTGTTCTTAGCCATTACCACCATGCCTTTTGTAACAACAAGGCAGTCGTTTTCACCATTTGAAACTGGCATTGTATCTGGTAGGTAAAGAGCAAATAAAAGCTAAACATGGCATCAAGTTAACCAAAATCAGGAAGAACATCTGTATGCATCTTACAGCTTAGGAAACTCTCTCGCTGATCTTTCTGCCCTTCACCCTTCCTGGCCCCAAATAACTGAGCACTAACAGCAGGCTAAAAAATAGAGCTGTTATATACGGGAAGCACTCAGTCTGGTCTATTTGGGGGTGCTGGTAGACATGACTAGGAAACTGGGGACAGAATGGACATTTTTGTTTTGGAACTGTGCTGAGAGCTATGGGTGGGTACAATCTTTCCCAAGACTTAAGAGGCTCTGCAATTTGACAACTTCATTTTTAGCATGTATTGTACCTGGCAAGATCCTATACACGGTGAAGAAGACACTATATCACCTCAGGTGTTCTTCCTATTTGTACACTGCAATTGTTCTGAACATTCATTAGATCAGAGCATTCAAAAGAAAAAAAGTTAGAAAGGAAGAGTGATGCAGTCTCTTTCCTCACACACACACACACAGACACAAAATTTGCCGACCCCACGCTACTTGCACAATCCTCTGATGGCCCCATGGACCTGGCCCACGCCCTTTGTGTTTGCTTCCCCCAGGTTACTGCCCTTCCTCGGCACACATGGCTCTCAATATACGTTCATAGGATGAATATAAGCATCTCTCTGCTTCTTGGAAGTAGCTCTGTAAAAGTTGGGTGATTTTGTATTGAATCACAGAAACTGCATTCACTCATTCAGCAGCTAACTCTGTATGCTTCTTCTATGCCAGATACTGAACTAGACACTGAAATGTCAGAGGTACAAAAGATACAATCTTCTAATGAGCTAGTTACATGAAAGATACTGAAAAAATTAAGTGCTACAAATTTCAATGAACTTCGATTTTTTTTTTTACAGTGCAGTATTATATGCTTCTTCTTATTTGAAGGAATGCTAGGAAAGTAACATGGGAGAATAAGCTGTCTTCTGAACTCCATGTATGATATAAAGGCTTAGACATAATGCCATATGGAACACACATGGTTTAGGTAAAAAAAAGCAGAGGCACTGACAGTTACTCCAAAGGATGCATTGTATTTTTAATTTTCCCTACGATCATAGCTTTGCTCAGATACATCAACCTTTGTCTCAGGTTCTTTTTCTATAAAATGGGGGCACTTTCTGCGAGGGTGTAGGGGATGTGGCCAGAGGGCAAGGGAGGATATGATATGGTTTAACGGTTTCCTGACTTTGAAGCATCTACAAATATAGCATCTTCACTGCAAACATGTGATGGAGTATGTGTCAACACAGCATTTTGTGTTGTAAGGCAGCCCGACCGACAGTTTTCCATATATTCATGCAGGTCTCCACCTAACATGGCTCTCTTATCTCCTAAACATTCCAGTCATCCTGAAGGCAGCATGCAGGCCCTCCAACTACTGATAAGTATAGGGCAACAATCAAACTCTGCCATTTGACAGACTCTTTTTGCCTCTTAAGCTGTCACAAATGTATTTGGCTTGGAACTTAAACTACGGCATAAAAGCCTGACATATCCCACTTAAAAACTGTATTCCTAAATACAGATTGGAGTGTAATTAGGTAAAGAGAGAAGGCTAAAAGATGCGATTAAAAATGCCTTTATTTATTTATGACCTTTCCTTCACTCTTTTTCTTACTTCAGGGAGATTAAAGCAAAGCTTTGGCTCCTGAAAGGATGTCTTTTGCAGGGACAAGGGTTTGGTGGAAGGGTCCCATGTTTTCCACCTCTAGAGCTGAATACAACGCATATTATACTGGACTTGCAAAATAGCTAAGACCGGTCACCATCTGGCAGCTGTATGGTGGCCTGTGCAAAATGAACTGGTGGTCACAATCCAGTTCCTATTAGACAGATGTCCACTTCACAAAGACAGCATCACATTCAGCAGCCCAGTTGGCAAAAGGGGGAGACAACTGGGCATGGAAGCTGCCTTTACTTTTCCTGCCTAACCAGGCTGCTCACTCAACCGCACTGAGGCGAGCCGGAGGAGACGCGGCAGGCAGCGTGGGACAGCTCTCAGTCATATTTTATGTTTATGGGTCTCTCTAACCCATTAGAAATACCTCAAAGTGCTTTTCAGATGTCGTCTCATTTCTCCTCCTCAGAGCCATGTTTTTCAAATCTAGGCTGTGGCTTATTGAGCCACACAGTGGTTGTCTTCAAAGACCACTGCGAGGACATATTGACTTCACTCAGGGATTGATGGATATTGTAACTGGCCACAGCACTCTCATCAGCTTTCATTATAGTCTTAGGGAGACACTTAGGGCAGAACAGGCAGAGAAAGGCCCTGCTTCACTGTTCCTGGGCTAATTGGTATTGTCACTCAAATGAATGAGTTATTGTTGAATCCAAAGAGAAACGCAAAATGGACCTATACTTCAAAAAGGTAACCTGGATAAACCACAAATATGAAGGATTAAAAAACTAAGGCCCAATTTCCTGTCTTGTCCCACTGAGGTATTTGATCCAGTCTGAACTGAGAAGCCAGGTTGGTCTGTTTTCTCTATGCCCAGTGGAAATGTAGATGAGAAGCAGGTTCCCAGCCCAGCAGGGGAATGAATACATTAAGGAGATTTTCCAGGGGCTTTTCTTAACTAATGGAAACACTCCATATTCTCTTTGTAATAACATAATTTTTAAAGCAAATTCAAATACAAAAAATGCAAACAGACAAGAAGCAAACACCCGACTTAAACTAACCTCATTTGAAGGAGAATCTTTGAGAGGCACCAGAAAAAGTAAAATGTATGAAGGATATTTTTATTATGCTGCAGGAATTATATATTATGGTATTCAGAAATGTTATCAATTCCTCTAATACTTCTTCACTAAAAAGAATGTAAATCCTCATGTAAGGGATGCTTTAGCAATATGTCTTCAAAGTGAGAGATGTGTACATATGCTGTCAGTATGACTTCTTCTTTCCAAAGTCATGACTCTAACAATTGTCTTCGTATTTCCTCCAAAATGAATTCTCCTATAAAGGCTTCTGAAGCTAGTGACCATCCCGGGTAGGGTATAGGACATATGAAATGACCGCTTTGAATATGGTTAGCTCAGGATGCTGAGAGATTCCTGCTGCGAAAATCAGTAAACTTCCTGTACTTATCGTAACAAAACACTGCTCAATGCCAATTCACCATCTTCAAAAGTTGGCACAGCTGGTAATAAGTAGTGTAACAGTGAATAATGGACTAGCAGCAACACGGAAGAATAACTCAAAAGTAACCGATTATTGCTAATAGTTTAGGTTCAGTGTCAACTTTGAATAAGTCATAAAGTTTGCATGCCAGTGACAAATCCAAACCCCAAAGCCCCCAAACAAAAAGTATAGTATAATATTAAATATGGTCCAATATGCATAACAATATAGCATAAGGCCTGCAGCTATTACAGGATGTCCATGGAAACTGGGGGGAAAGTAAGATAACTGGATAGGTAATTGTTTTGAAGGAGCCTCCTGTCTTCAAGGGCAGAGACATTATGATCAATAATTTTGAAAATTACTTAGATTTTGTATATATAGAAAGCCCTCTATAGTCTTTGCCCTGAGTGACGACACTTTGGTTCTGTGGGATTTTACACACTTTGTTGGCACTCTTCTTGCCAAGTTTTATACTATCCCTTTCCCGATGCATTGTGGTGTAACTTGTCCTTTCTCTCTGCAATACTTAATTCGTACAGGAAAATTTCTAGCAATTACTAAGTAAAGAAGCATTACTAAAGTTCACGGTATAAAAGTTCATGGTAAACCCTTCCTAGTACGTACAGTTTACAAAGTCAGACACCATTGCTGTAGTTGCTATCTCTTCATCATTTTCCCCCGCGATGTCTACTACTTACGGTACCTAATCTGCTCTCACTGTATGTGCACAGGGCAACTTGCGTTCAACACTTTATAAATCATTTGCTCCTCAGAATTACACCATGTAGACAATATCATCTACATAAGAAAACTGGGAGAGGGGATTTGAATTTGAAGGGAGCCGGGAGGGTGGGAAGGGGTGGCCATGAACAGGACGGGGCAGTGTGTACACACACCTGTTCCCTACGGCGAGTGTAAACTCCATCTACTGTAAATAAGCTGATAAACATTAAAGAAACTATCTTCAGTTTAACACAAAATTTAAGACACACGCTTACACATAGATGCCCCGAGGATTACAGCTACTAGTCACTCTGTAGAGCCGTGGATATACACCCAGCCCAGGTGCTGGCCATTCTTCCTCAGGACTCTGCACCAAACAGCCTTAGGTTGAAAACATTTTTGCGGGAGAGCCTGATGCACTTCTGATGACTTAGTTTTGCTAACAGGAGGGCTGCAAATCTTATATCCTTGTGTTTAATTGGAAAGCTCACAAAGGTTCATCAGTAAAACATGTGGCCTTTTCTTGGCCTAAATTCTCTTCAGGGACAGAAAATAAGAAAGAAAACTAAAAATGAAGAAAAAGGAAAAAGAGGCAATATGGGTATATGATGGAACAGAACTGTACCACCATATGACCTTGGTTCCTCTACCAGTGGGGGCAAACCTGTGGTGTGTGTGCCCCAGCCAGCTGCTTGCTCTCACTGAAAGCTCCGAAAGGTTTACCCTCAGTGTGTGTGAGCCTGTCCTTCATCTGTGTTACAAGAACGACACAGGAGCGCTTTCCCAGAAGAAGAGACACGCGCACTTTCCTAGGTGCACAGGCCTGGCCCGCCCAGAGCTATCTCTGCATTACAAAAGGACTTACAGAAACCCTGTTTGTAATGTCAAAACTCCTTTTCCTCCATTTGGAATAAGAACATGGCCTGTTAATCTTTAATTTCTCTGCACTAAGTACAACGCTTTACACACAGTAGGCATTAAGAAATGTTTATTGTCGTGTGACTTGTACTTTGGTAAACACTCTGTTAGCCTTCCGGGTCACACTGTTCACTTCCCTTTTTCTAAGCAGGACGCAAGGATTTCAAAGCTCCCTTAACCTTCATATCATGATTCCAAACGCGCTGTGCATTAAGCCTTGTGAGAAAGCTGGCCAGAGGTCCGCACCATCGATTTCACTTTCACACTGTGCTCCAAGTTCCTCACCTCTTCTGGGTAAAAGTTTTGCTCAAACTCTAACTTTACCTGCTGTTTCAACATTTTAAGTATAGGCAGCAGAATCCCAGGGTTTAGCATTAATTGAAAGCGCTTACCTATATATAGCCTCACTCTGTACTTTAGCATCTTCAAAACTTCAATCGCAGCCCCCCTTTGAGAGCATAATCCCCCTTTTCAATGCCTGGCTGCAGCCTTCCCCCTTTTCATTCTCATGGCTCAGGCTCGCAGGCCTTTTAAGTTAACCTCCCAGGCCTTTCCATGTGGGTTCACCTCTCTAGCCCTCTGCATTCATGCTGCTCTCCTTTGGAACTTCTCTGTTTCCTTGATACATCTTCAGCAACACTGCTTAATACTGGGCATGGTGGCCTAGATAGGGGTTCAAAGCTCTTTGTGAAAAGCAATGAATTATCTGTTCTGTAACACTTGGTGTCTGGCACCGTCATGTGTAATGTTTAGCATCTGGGGAGCAGTTTGACCATGAGCTTGTCAGAGGCCTCGTTTCCTATGTTCCTCAACCTGCCTACCGTTTTCCTGTCTCCCTGCATGTCTGTGGTGCAATTTCCATTCAACTACAGTGCTTTTGTTTAGGAAGCATTTTCTCTTTTATACTAAAGCTAAAAAGGAAGAAGGTGACAAAACAGCACCAATTCCTGGGCTGTGCTGGTGAGAGACCACGATCACTGCAGGAGATGCTGGAGACTACAGCGGAGACATTTGGATCCCTAGGCAGGCACAGGCTGTACAATTTATACTACATAAACCTAAAGCCTAACATACTTCAAAATATTTTATAATGATGGCATTCTAGGTCAGTTAAAGAATGCAGTGAAAGAATATTCTCTTTCAATTCTTTAATTCTTTCCCCTAATTCCAATTTATGAATCCTTAGTGGGAATGGAGACATTATATTCCTTTATTTTTCAAATTGATCATTTTCTGAAGAATCTTTTATGGGCTTCTCCAATTAGAATTAATGTCAGCATGTGGATACTGGCATCGGGACATCCCTCTCAGTCATTTACATAGAGAGTGAAAAAATATTGATCCTAAATACCAATTCCTGTGGTGTTTCAATTGCCATCCCGATCCACCCTGACCCATTAGTTCTACCATTACATTCTGCCCCCTTCAGCTGCCTAGTTCCCTTCTCCACTTGCAGCAAAAACTCGCTAGCTACCTATGCATGTTTGTCTGCTCGACGTTGCAAAACAGAGGCCCTGACAAATTCAGTATGTCAGTCTGCCACCACACATCTGCCTTTCATGTTCTTTTCCTGTAACATGCATTCATCAAGGCTGATTTGAAAATATTCTTGAACATTGAAAGACTCTGATTCTTTAAAATATGCCTAATTGGTCTCATACGATACTTAGTATATCACTGAGATACCTAATGTCTAACTATTTTCTATTGTATTTCACAGTATGGGTTTCACATTTTCAATTCTGTTGATCCATTGTCCCGAAAGCCAACATAGTTATCTATTATTTCTGTTACCAGAACACATAATTTGATTTTGAAATCACATTACTTTAGCTTAATTGCTACATCTTTCCCATTTGGACAGTTAGCAGCTCTTCTTAAGATTCCAAATATTTTGAGGCTCATAATGATTATTATGTATTTATTCATGGGGGTGCACCTTGGCAGGTCTATTTTTCACTGGAGGTAGAGCTGTTCTTGTAAAGGGTTTGTAAAGGTTCTTGTAAAAGCCAGTATTATAAAACAAAGCACCAGAGTAAAGGGTTTCAGAATCGAAACTAGGATGAGGAACAAAGACCTGAGATTTTGGATTTAAATGTTTTAGCCACTGGAGCCACCTGTCTTAAGGAAGAAAATTCAGTCTCTGGCTGGAATAAGAAATTTCTTCAAAAGGTATGTAATGATACTAAGTTTTAATGCTAGTATTCTGAGAACTTCTAAAATAACCACAGTTAACTTTCAATTTTCATTAGAAGTTTGAAGAAGGAAGAAAGAAAACCTTTCACTCGACATGCCAGATTATCTGAGGTCTTTGGCAGGAAGATGAATAAGGGAGGGCAGGCCAGGCTCAGGTGGTGATCAGGCGCTGCATAAGGGTTTCAGAGTCACTAACAGCACAACCCCGTAGAGAGCACCTCTCTTTCTGGCCAAGAAACTGGACTTCTCATTCCTGGCTTCATAATGCCCCACAGTATGATGTTCCACAGTGGTACAACTGGTTAACTGGAAGTAGAGCATCTCTCATGTGCAGAATTCTCATTGGGTGTGAAAAAGGTAAACGAGGTCTCTAGCAGATGAACTACAAATGCTCTCAATGGCACATGTAAATTGTGAGATCACCTAAATGTCACTTTTCCCATCAACCTATAATACGGGACAGAAGCGTCCAAGCAGAAACCATGAAGTCTTTTTCTCCCCCCATGCCCAGTTTCTACCAAAGAAATTGATTCTCCTTTTGCCCAGAGCTTGCTTTCCTTATTCTTCTAAAACTTTTAACACCAGAAATGCAAATCTATCAGGGATCAGACAACTGGCGACTAACTGAAGTCTTAATATTCCAGACAGAAGAGAAGAAAACAAAATGGTCAGGAGCAGCCCTGAGTAATTTCTTGTCTTCTTTGATACTGGCTTTGATATTAGTGCTGTCTCTGTGTCCTCTGTTTCTGTTCTTTGCTTTCTTCCTCTTTTTTTCTCTCCAGAGATATAAAGATGAAAATGTACCCATGGTAAATATTATCTGCTAGAGTAGATGCTGCCCTTTGATATAAATAACAGAAATTCAGTGCTAAATTGGACAGGTACAGCCTAGCCACTCACTATGAGGAGCATGGGGCATTGAAAGAGATTCCTTCTTTCTAGAGCTTAGAGGAGGAAAATTTTGATATTCTTCTCTCCTCTATCTTAATCATTCAATCTGTGTAAGTCAAAATAATTAAAATCTTCATTTAAAAATGAATTGTTAAATCTTTTAATGTAACTGTATGAAAAAACTAGTGAATTCATCTTTCATAAGGATGTGACAAAGATCCTTGGCTATATGAATATGAAAGTTGTGACAGCATTTTATGTTTGTGCTGTTCGTCCTCAGTCAGCCAATAATGGAAGGATGCCATGCCAGGTAACACAGATTCCTGTTAGCATAAAATTAACTCAGGATGAAAGCACTCCTTCTGAGGGCCACTGAGGCAGTTGAGGCTGTCCCAGAAAATTGAGGGTAGCAACCCTAGTTTTTAAGAAATGTAGGACAGAAATCCCATTCCTTATTCATTTGAATTAAAATGTAGCATGGTTGTATTTTTCTGCATTTAAAATTCTTCCTCAACTACTGGTTTTGAGATGACATTGCTTAAACACTCCAAGTCCACGTCTATTACTTACATGAAGCTTCTGACAGAGGATTTTAGGAAAAATGGAAGAGCACGGAACATGGAGATGAACCTCTGCACTCCCAACACAGCCCCCAACCTCACCCCTTGCATGCAAGGGGCAAAGGTGTTCTCTGCAAATCTTTAACATGGTCAAGAAGGAGAAAGCTTAGGAGATTACCGATTCCCTTAGATTACACAAGTAGCACTCACATTTGCGTTCTCTGATTGAATATGTAAAACAGCTCTGTGGAGTAGATACTAGCTCTACTGCATGGATAAAGAAATTGAAACTCATTTGCTGAACCAGCCTGCAAGAGTGAGCGCCCTTAAGTCTCTTAACTCCAGGGCCTATTCGCATTCTACCACAGTACAGAGGAATCTCCCAGCCCAAGGACTGTCCCTCTGCCATATTCCAATAAAAGAAAGTTAGACTTTCTAACTTTTACCCTCCTCCTTTTCTTTCTCACTCTCCTTGTTCATTCTTCAACCATTAAGTCTCATTCACAAGAAACTTTTCTACTGTACTGAACAAAAGGGATTAGGACAAAACTGGATTTTATTAATGAATTCTTCAAGACTGAGGTCAAACTTGTACAATGGGAAGAAATGACTCATCATCGTGGTCTCAGATCAACAGGGCCGGTCCCCTAGGTCACCATAACTGCAGCCGGGCCAGCAAGAAAATGAGAGTTATAGCATCAGAAGCATCACCAAAACTACTCCTTTGAAACGTAAAGGTAGTAACTCATCCTAAAGGAGACATGAATGTAACTTTTGTTCCACCCAGAAAACTCTGGGCACTAAGCACCATGGGGCTGCAGCTGCCCAGCAGCTATGTGATGACCTCCCAATATATTTCACAAAAAAGGAAGTTTTGTTCCTTGGGCCTCTGTTACATGGTGATAGCCAACAGAAGTCACTTCCTTTTTCTATTTCTCTTCTGGCTGGAAAGTCACGAAAGACAGGCAGTAAAATGTGGTCAGCAAGCATTCGAGTAGGCCTGTTCTGTTCTGTCCCTCTCTTACGTTTCAAAGGTTAAATGATTTTACCTAGTCACTTCATTTTTGTTCCTGTGAAACCACAATAACAATAACTAGCCATACTTATTCAGAGGCCATAAGCCAGAGTTATAATTTTGGTCTATTAAGATACTGAGAGGAGGAGGACCCGCAGCATGTAATCCATCTTTCATCTGCAGGCTCTAAGGCTGGCCTCACTCGAACACAGTCCTGGAATGCTCTCTAGCCCTCAGCTCCCCCTTCTCCCGGGCCAGTTAGCAATCTCCATACTGCCACCGTGCTCCTCCCCTCTCTGACTCAGCGCCTCCCACTTTAGAACCGCTGTGGCTCTCTCTCTCCACTCACTCCCAGGTGCTCAGTCTACAGTCACAACCATCAGAGCCTGCTGAGTGAGCACAACTGAAGCAGCCCTGGGCCTCTCTGCTTTTCCGTAGCTCTGCCATACCTTCCTCTATCAAACCTTCCAAAGCAGCCATCTCAAACTGGTGCTGTCTTCTAAAATTTCCAATCACACTCAGCCTTCTTGAACATTTACAATTTGCTAGGAAGACTGAGGGTCTTTCTAGCCAGGTACCGCCTATATCCCTCCAATGTACTGAAATTTTTATGCTTTTATTCCCTCCTAACTGCCCTGCTGTATCAGACTCCGTATCTTTGAACCCTTCTACTTCAGCTTTGTCTTCTCTTTCTTTAAGGACCCTGATTCAGGTCATCTATACACTTTTATGATCTCTTTTGCTATCCCTTTTTAGCATTTGTAACAACAGTGAAAACACATCTAAGCTTTCTTCTTCCATTAGGAGCCTGCTGGAAAAGGGCTACACTCGAGGCCCCACGCTCCTGTGCAACTGCTCCCCTCCCCAGGCTCCACCCTCCGAAATCCTCTCACACCTTCTGATCACCAAATCCGACAGCATTTCCTGGCTCACATCCTTCCTGACTCCTGGGGGCTCTCCAGACTCAACACAATCAAAACTGAGCTTAGCATTTCTCTTCTTCTCCCTTCCTGCCATTGCTGACCTTCTTCGTGTCTTCCAGTGAAGTCAAAACCTTCCTGTCATCGCTGCCCCAATTCAATTATTAAATTTCCTTCCTTCCACCAGTGTTACGTCTGGATCACTCCTTCCCTCCCTTCCCCTTTCTAAGACAGACTGAGTCTTCCCTCAACACAAGTCAACACGCTGCACCAGTTTCCAAGCTTCTTTTAGTTAGAGTAGACTTTGACTGTCTAACAAAAATGAACAAAAAAATTCAAATTTTTTGTCTTAAGAAAGAAAAACTGGCTCTAGCCTATAAGTTTTCTCTCTTTCATTTCATTTCATGTATTTCAGATTTTCTCTGAACTCCAGGAGAATTCACAGTTCTCAGAATACACTCTCCACTTTCTAACCAATTTCCCTAAATCAGGCCGGCCTACTCATTTGTAATGTTCAACATGGACTTTACTTCTTGAAATCCTATTATTGTTTGCAGGACTTGTAAAGATGCCATCTTTTTGTGTCTCTCGTTAGCTACAGGTGATTTATTTCTTCTCTGAATTTCATAGTTTCACAACGTGCTCATCTGCTTCTTATTCTTATTTTTTATTCTATAGTACTATGAACTTACCTTATTGTTATTATCAGACTACAAACTATTGAGATGGTGATGACGGTGATAATAATAGTAACTCTAATAATAATCCCCAAAAGAACAACTCCTTCCATAGTCCAGCTCTTTGCAAAATGATTAGCTTCAGGACCTCAGCAACACTAGATGGACACCTCCACTTTTAGATGTAATGATTAAGTACTGAGCCCAGGGCCAAAACTTACAATGTGGCAGAGCCTAGAAATTTACTTTAGGCTTGTCTGATTTCTAAAGCCATGTCCTTACCTACTGTGTGGACTATCTCACCATTTATAGATCAACAGCCACTGAATAAAACATGTTCCTCGTAAGTCCTAACTGCTAGGACAGTTTACCTACCCATGTTTCCCAGAGCTGCTGAGTGCATCTGGTCAATATGTATATCTACAGGGAGAAGAAACAGCCTAGACTCTAACTCTTAAAGGATGAAAACAGGATAACATTTTATGTCTCACAATTAAACAAAACATAAAATGCAAAGAAAAAGTTCAAATTCACCTGGATTAAGTAATGGCCTCACTTTGTCTTTTTTCTTGGAACCATCAAGGTCAGGAAGGCAATGAATCAAGGCCATTCTAAAAGCCTTACTGAGATAATTTAAACCATATTTAGACATAGCCTCCAATAATTCTAGTTTCTGAGGCTCTGACATTAGCCTTGTGAAAACATGGTAATTGTACTCTGCTGACAGAATCAGAATGAGTTTAAATTCAGCGTCCTACTTTACATATGAACAGGCAAAAACAATACATGGCATATATAGATATCAATGTAAAGAAAGTAGTGGCTGTAGCTTCCTGTGTCTAAGCAACTCAGGGCTGTGACCCTCTGAGAGGAATGTCCTTACACAGCCCAAATCCCAGCACAACCAATACCTTCACAACAGAGATATCTATATACCAAAAATCCTTTCAAGCTTTGGCTGACAGCCCATGTAGTTCGAGCAATATTTGATGTGAGACTTGGAGTTCACAGTAATAGGAAGTGGCCTATGTTTCCAAAGGTAAGACTGGAATGATTTCACTGTAACTCCTACTCCACGACACCATGGGCCAGCGTGATACACAATCTAAATCCATGAAACTGAAAACCAAACACACACACAGAACCCAAACCACCCTGATCTTAAAGGGTGAAACTCTTTCTTTTCACTTGGGGTCTCTTAGCTTAAGAGATGGGCTCTAACCTGAGTCCAGAAATGCAACAGGTTAGAGCTGATTTTGGTCTCCTCTCCCTGAGTAGCAAAATGGTACGGTGCACAGAATGGAAACAGAGGGACTCCTGTGAGATCTCCCTCCTCCCCTTGCTAGGCGGGTAAGCTGTGTTTGGCTGTGTTTCTTCTCTTTTGAGCCTTAGTTTTCTTATCTGTAAAATGTAACTAATGCCACTTATGTTAAGGATTTTCATAAAAACTCTAGGAACATATATAAAACTACTAACAGAGTGCCTGACACTCAGCATGTGCTCAAAACAGTTAGTTCCTGCATCAGGCTTCTCTTCCTCTCCAAGACCCTGAGCTTCTGCAAGCTATTTTCACAGAATCAGTTAGAAGACCTAGTAAATGGAAGTTAACAGTACATATAGCCTCATATGGCATCTGGGTAAAGTGTTGCTCTAGCGAATATCCAGGAAGTGAAAGAAGATGATAAAATGCCGAGGCTATGTACAAGTATTTATTTGACTATGAAAAATATCTTTACATCTTTTTGGCCAAGGGAAGACATAGGCACTCAAAAGTTAATGTGCAGGTGACCAGGCATCGGAACAATAAATGAGCTCTGATTATCCCGTCAGAGGTCATTTTGAAAATGCCAATAACCCAAAATTTGGTCACATTTTCCTGGTCAAGGACGAAATGTAGTTGCTGTGCTGGCCTAGTTTTCTTTTAGGTGCTATTCTAAGTGGCAGGAGGCCCCTTATTTTGGTGACTCCTTAGCAGTCCATGCTTTGTATTCTTCTCAGTAGGACACTCTGAAAATATTAAAACCAACTCTAGTTTCTCCAGTTGGGAAATATGTATCTAAATAGCTTCTAAAAATATTCACTAATGGGTCTCAATATTACTCTAACTTATGAGGTTTTTAAGTCTAATAATTTTTAGATACTTGATTTTTGTTTTTCAAATTATAGATAAATCAAGTTTGTGATGACAGAATTCTACTGCTTTTTGAAAACAACTTTGCTATATGAAATGCTTTAGGAGAGTAAACGTGAGTCTTACAATCTGACAGTGTGTTCAGCTTTACAAAATGAGGACTGGCTGGGGCTTCAAAAGTCCTTAGACAGCTTCCTAAGCCTTATTAAACCTCGGCAGCTATGGGGAACGAGAGACAGCCCAATACCCCTCACGGTCATGGATGTGAGTCTTTTTCTTAGTTCTATCCTTTTACCTTGTCAGTAACCAAAAGGCTCAACGAAAATTACTGTGGTATTCATGTGCTCAGTTTAAGTGTACATGCAAGCCAAACAACGGGTTTCTCATACAATGTACAACATAAAAATAAAACAACCGATTGGACAGAAATACCCAGGCAGAGAGAAAAAAAAGATCCACAGAAAGACAGACAAGCTCTGAGTAGAGAGATCAAGAGATCAACAACAGAGAAATAACAAAATTATTAAGGTGAGAAGGTTAAAATAGTGATAGAGACCTAGCGGTAGCAGCACAGGAGACACTTGAAATCCAGCTTGCACAAGGCTTCCGAAGTAGGGCTGAAAGACACAGCAGCGTGAACCTGGTACGATGGCTCCTGGCCTCTGTTCAACTTCCACCCCATCATCTTAAAATGGAGGCAGCATCCACCACCAGCTCACACACTTTAATCTTGCCACTGATAAGGGCGTAAACCTCAAGCGTCTCTGAGGGTGTGATAACTACCTCAAGCCACTAGGGCACTACCCCCTTGGCTCTAAAGGACACACTTACTTAATGGTGCCCACCTAGCCCCCAGAGCTGGAGGCCCCTCCTCAAACTGAAACCTGTCTTCCTCACACCAGTGGCACCATACTAACAGTTTTGAAACAATAAAATACCATTGCAATTACATGAGAAATTATGAGAAGGTAGCACAGAAAGAGTTAGCTCCTGAAATGCAAGGCTGAGAAACACTGTTCCTCAGAGAAGCAGCTACCCCACCCAGGAAAAGCCAGCGCTGCTAGAAAGTGGTCTCACGGGAGCCATCAGGCACCTGGTCAGAGGCTCACATTCTGGCCCTCTCTCCCTGTCCAGTCCCAACTGTCCCAGCGGGCGGGAGCGCAGGGAGGAGCCTGCAGGAGCAGCCAGAGCCGAAGGGCTGCCAGCACCAGCTGCTCCCAGCCCGTCCTCCTCCCTCTCCGCCGCCCTCCCTCCCTCCCACAGGCTGAGGGCTCTGGGTGGCCCTGGTCAGCTCAGTGATGCTCACAACACCCACAAAGCCCGCGTGGACACTCGAGCAGCCCCCGCCCCACAAGTCCCACACTCTGTACCTTTACTCTGGGGAGGGTTCTGACTCCGGTCCCGCAGGACGTTGATCTGGTACACGGCTCCATAAGGCTCAAAAAGTTCTTTCAGCTCCTTTTCCGACCATGACCGGGGGATCTGTCCGACAAACATCTTAATGGCATCTGGGTCTGGCTGGTCTGAGTGATCCAAAGCTCCGTTCATCTTGTTGGCTGTGCCGTTACTGTCAAAAACGGAACCAGGAGCCAGAGTTAGGGCTGCAGGGTGAGGGACAGGAAGAAAAAAAAATTGTGGGGGGGTGAGGGGGTGGGGAGGCGGAAGGACGAGGAAGGGGAGCACAGGGGAAAGTGCCTAATGAATCTTAGAAATTTGAACTAAAACAAAGCAGAGGCACCATTAGGTTGTCCTCAGTGGCAAGCCAGGCTTTCACTGCATGCTGCTGTTCAGCATCGCCGCCGGAGCACAGGGCAGCGCCGGGCTGCCTGTCGCCCAGGGCGTGGACATCTCGGAAGCCGGCTCAGGAGGCAGCTGCAAGTTAAGCGCTGGTCTCAGTCTGCGCGGCTGCCATCAACGCATCCACAGCGTTATCAGCCCTGCGCTGGCTATCTTGGGAAAGAAAGGCAGGGCTGGATTTCTGCCGGATCTCCCCCACACACGCACTCCCCGCCCTTTTCTGGAGGTTTTTGGAAGAGAGGGGAGAGGTGGTGACAATAAAGTCACACGGAAAGAAAACGAAGCACTTGGCAGTCCGTCAGATGACTAATGCAGGATGCTGGTGATGCATTCGCAGAGTGCGCGAGGCGTCCATGTGTGCATCAAATTAGTACGTTGCTGCTGCTCAGAATGGAAAGCGCTCCAGCTATGCAGCTCTCTGCAGCTGATTGGCTGCCTACACTGGAAAAAGGGCCAGAGCTGGGGGGGAGGGTCCTCTCTAAAAAGCACATTGTTTATGGGACCCAGGCACAAAGGGTTTAATTCAGAGAGGCAAAAGGGATCTCAGAATTGCCTGCTTTGTGCTTGGGAAAAAAAAAAAAAAAAGCAGCCCCAGAAAGTAGAGTTCCCACTAAAGGACACAGAATATTTCAAATCTTTCACACTCCATAAATTGCTCTGTGTATATCTGACTTCCAGATGTTGCACTTAAGCTCTAAACAATCACACGTTTGCAAGAGGAAAAAAGAGTCTGCCTTTTCTTCCCCAGCTTCAGTAAATATTTGAGGCTGATACAAAGAATAAAACCGTAGGCTTCATGTATCCATCCTCCCAATGTTGTCTCCCAAACTCCCATTTAGGAGAGGTTTGTTTGAGCTTGTGATTCTTGTCACCATCATGTAAGACACCCCTCTTTGACTTGAAGTTGCTGCCTAATTAAGCAGAGCAAATAGCAAAGCAAACCCTATCTCCTTTTCCTCCTGTCTCCCACGAGCAGCACTCCAGCGCAGCGCCCTGCTCTGGGGTTCAAGGCTCTGCCTGTGAAGACACAACACACCTAAACCAATGCAAAGCTGGCAGATACAGTACTAAAAGAGCCTTGTCCAGAATGCCCCTCGGCCCAGAAGCAAGAAGGTCAGAAAGGCGACACCCTGACTAAAACTAAACTGCAACTGGCAGGTGTGATTTCACTGGAGCCTTGGGGAACCCATAAAAAAGTATTCAAGGATCTAAGCAGAATTCCTTATTAGGTTGTAACAAACAAAAAAGAGCACTTTGAATCTGCTGAGGGTCTAGGCTCTCATTAGGTGCCCTTAAAAAAGAAGAAACAAACAGACAGCACCAATGGCTAAAAAACCAAACACATGTGCAGAGGAGAAATCCTCCTTTAGATTTAATCCACAGAGGAAAACGACGCCAAGTGCTCTTCATTAGGTCTTGGCTTTAACTGCTGTTTCTTCTTCCCCCACCCACCCCCCTTTATCACCCACTTTATTTTCTTATCCTTGAGCTAAATAATCAGATTGTCTAACTTGAAGCATTTTCAGAGCTTCCTCTAATCAACCTTATTGTTATAAAAAACGTTCTGCTGAATTAAATATTGAGTACAAAATCTTCTTTCAACAATTTAGGTGTAATGTAATGTTTGTTTATAGCAGAGTTAGATCGTTTATCTTGTTCTTATGCACCTATACTTTTTTTCCAGTCACTCTTTGAGAATTCAACAAACACTTTCAGCCTGTGGAGCTGTGATTACAGAAAGGTGGAGGTGGCAGAAACTCACGCAGTACAGACTGTAGAGTTCCTAGCACATTGAGAACTGAGAGTGTGGCAAGACTTATTTCTGGGACAGGAAGGACTCGTGGTTATTGCTACTGACAACCAGCAGAATGCAAAGAAGGTATTGCCACAGGTCTCAGCTAAGAGAAAACAGAAGTTCAAAAACCAACGCTATTGCATGTTGTCCATAATCACCACGATTACCGTAATGGAGGACTTCCATCGAGTTCAGGCTGGTCTTGAACTCACTGTGTGGTGCACAGTGGCCTGGAACTCGAGGCGATCCTGTAGGGGAGGACTTCAAAGTGCTACTTATTCCACTACTGAAACTTTGAAGCCGAGAGCAGGCATCCCTCGATGTGTCTACACAGGAGAGAAACACAAACGCACAGAGACCATACAGGGAGGGAAGCTGGCAAGGGAGTGCAGACCTCACACCTCTGCTCGCTCTGCAGTGAGCACTGTCTTTACCAGCCGTCCTTCAAGGGTGCACGTGGCCTCTTCTCACCCTGGGCGGTGCTGCACGGCAGTGGAGGCCAGTCTCTGAGTTGTGCACCCCCGTGCCCTACCTGTACTACTCCAGACCTCGCCCCTTCCTCTGTAAAAGGGAAATAACAGACTCTACCTCAGATTCACATGCTCAGTGTAAGACATGGCACAAAGCTGTGTTCTAATTAGTTAATTAAGTCCCAAATTAATACCTTCTTTGCATGTGATGCATTTGAAATGACCACCACAAATCTATTTTTCAATCCATTTTTCTATGTATAGACCCAAACAAAATTTGCACCCTAAGTAATAATAATATGTATCTTTTATATACCAGCTACTGTGCTACGCATTGGCTTATTAATATTAAACACTGGGTATTCTCATATAACCCTACAGGAAGGTAGCATTTTTCAGACGGCAACATGAAAAAATAAGTTCCTTCCCTGTGATTATCAGCTGATAAACTGTAGAACTAGCCCCCCAAGTACAACATATTTCTAATTTACTGTGTGACCAAGTACTCTACCTAGGGTAGCCTGGGTTGACAGTGAACAGTTCATGACAAACCAGTCCGAACACAAAAACCAAGCGCAGGTCCTTCTGGGTCCCTGGAATCACTCTGCCAAACAGAAGGCAGCGCTGAAAGAGACCTACATGTGGACCTTTTGTCCTTTGAGAGAAAGATGGTGGTAAGTGCTCAACTTAAAGAGTCCTTTATGGCTACTTTAAAACCTATGTTTTTAAAAATCCTCATGTACAGGCGTTTCCTTCGCACAGATCCCTCTCCTCCATTCCTACAGTTACACAGATGGGCGCTGCCACCCATCTGTACCCTTTCCTGTTTGCCGCTCTGCAATAACCATCCAAAGAGCTGCATCCTGTGTTAAGGGGAGAACAATCCTTAAACAAACACAACCCATGTCTAGTTGTTGTGTAAATCTAAAAGACCAACACCACACCTTCCCAAACAAAAGGTTTTATGTAGAAAAGTGGTTATATCCCTCGCACTGCCCATTATAACTGACTCTCACACCCCAAATCCTCACAGGACGCTACCAGGTCAGTTACTTTCACTGTAATCCAGCCCCGCTCCTCCTCCCTGGGACTCCTGCATTCCCAGCTAATGCTCATCTCTAGTGGAGGCCCACTGACTTTTTCTTTCTTTTGTCTTCATGGGGATGCAGGTACAGAAATATTTAGACAAGACCAAACTTATTTTTTTCAAATAAAAACTTTGTAGGTACTTGCCAGGAGCTGCAAACAGCCAGCGTGCTCTTCATGGAGAAGTAATTGCGGGAGCAGCCACCCCAAATCTCAACAAGACCCTCAGTAACACTTCTATTTAAGAGAATTTTATTGGCTTAGAAAATTAGGCTAACTCTGTTCATTTCCTAGCCATCCTCAGCACCCAGTGCAGTGCCTTTTACAGCACAAACATTCAGATTCAGATTCAAATTATATTTATTGAGGGCCTTCTCTTTGCCAGAAAACTTTGCCAAGCACTCAACATACGATCTCATTAGAACTCCAGGTGGAGTTGCCGTGCTTTTGGAGATGAAACAACTAAGAGACTGGGAGGCAGTGCGCCCCTCCGGTGCCCTGCCCTTGAGGAAGCAGGGCTCGGAATGGGAACGCAGTGAGACTTCAAAACCAACTGCCACTCCTTACTACTTCACAAACTGGGCTTCTCTAGAGTAATGTTTTCCATGGACTCTGTGATCATTTATGGGCCCTGGTCACAGGCAAATACATCTCTTCTTGAACCTCGCCTTTAAATTCCAAAATGATCCTGAGTGCCAATTCTGCTTTTGCCCTCAGCAAGGAGCCAACTGTAAGGCTCCTCTAGGACAGATGCCATATGGAACTGTACCACAAAAGTCACAGGGTGTGAAGCCGATGGGTATTGCTGGGATCAGTCTCAGGGCCAAGATGAAAATGGAATGATGTTGGGAGAAAAAAATGAGAATACTTACTTTTTGCTTTTAGCACAGCACTGACCTACTTCCCTACTCTATTTTCTAGCAAAAAGAACTAGATCAACACAAGGATATGCAAAACCTTGTGGTTCCTCTGAAGAAGTGAAATATTATTTTAAAAATAATAATTGAGCTGGGGGGGTTGGTGGTAAATTCTTTGCCTCATATGTGCAAGGTACCACATCTGATCCCTAGTACTGCAAAAAAGGAAAATTTAATAGTCATTATTAATTCCCAGACAAAAACTTCTCTAAGACTTAGTAATTTGCAGGTTTCCACTTGAGAACTGAGATTTCTAATCTTTCTTTGTCCTTGGATAACTTTCTGTGTTGTCCTTCCTTTATATAAAAAAGAAAGAACGACAAACTAATAAAATGGGTCTGAGGAATACCAGGTGACCATAACTAATTATATATATGCTGAAAAAAACACATAAAATCCACCTTCAACATGTATACTAAACCAAAAGCTATGCAGAGGATGAGTTAAATTAGAAGATTTTTGTCCAAAGATGGACAGTTTCTTTGGTGTTATCAATGATTTTATTACTCCGGTGCTTTTTCTATTACTCTTTTTGTTTCTTGTATGACCTTTGTCAGCACTAACTCTGTGCTGTGACGGAAATGACTCGTAGCAGCACAATCCAATGTGGCAGCCACCAACTGCACATGGTTACTGATACCTGAAATGTGAATGAAGAACTGAACTTTTATTTACTTTTTCTGAACAGCTCTATAAATCAGTACACTTGTCCCTCTCTCCCTTTAACATTCATTACAACTGAGATTCATCTAGACGTACTGTTTCATGGGGAGCTGTTCTCCAAAAGTAGGAAAGTGGGTCAGGAAAATGATGTCAGTGCTGAGGTATTCAACCATAGGCCCACAGGTAGTGGGCCGGAAAGGTGAATTCTTGTCTTGGCTGAGGGTCAATTAGGACCTCCGAAAATCTTGTCACCGCCCTGTGCCTCAGTTCCCTCACTGGTATAACAGAGACAGAATGGATTCCATCTACTATTACGGAAACCTCTTAGTTTCTGTAACTCTGGTAACAGTTTGGATAGAGATTGACTTAAGGACAAGATAATTTACATCATGACCAGTTGCCTAAAACCTTGATGTGATTCCCGTCTGAGTCCAATTTAGTTCCCTTGGCTCGCAGGCAATTACATGCTGGCCAGAAAAGGTGTCATCTATACCGTGGCACGAAGTCCACAGGCCCAGATGGAGCACTGAGTGGCTACCTGCCAGGGGTGCTGCCAGAGAAGCATCTTTCTCAGTTTATGCCACAGTTCATCTTAATATCCTAGGTACATTCTTGTCAGTTCAGTCAGCTGACAAAATATTCATTCAAAGGGCTGGGGAGTCATTCTATAATATTACTGTATTTAAGTAGTAGCACCCAAAGAAACAGGCTTGTTTAGTTACCACAAAGAAGCTAGCCAAGACTGGGCTGCAAAAGACAAAAGCCAAAAACAAAGACCAAGCAGTGGCCCTGATGCCTCGGTTGGGCAAGACAATGAGCATGGAATTGATCGCTATTAACTCTCTTCTATACTGTCTGTCTCAGTGGTGTGAGTTATTTAAGAAGACCCTTCTCCTCTCTTGAGATTCAGTAGCTCTTCCCATACAGCCCTCTGGAGAGCATGTCAGGAACTGTGACCATAACACCCTTAGGAGGCTCACATCACTCTGAACTTAGCACAGCCTCTTGGTTTAGGAAGAGGAATCAGCTGTCCTTCAACTTTAAGCTTCGGGAATTGCAACTCCTTTTAAATGCACCACTTTATAGTTGCCAAGAGGAAAATCCCCCTCTTCCATGACTGCCTTTCAACAGGCAGTTTGCTATTGGCCTGATACAGTTGGATTAGTGGGATGGTGGGTGGCTGAATACTTTTGGCAAACTTCCTGGATATCTTTTATACCACCAATAGGACCTGAAAATAATGATGCTGCTGTATTTACCTGGAAGGTATTGTTAACATTTATCATGTATACCAAAACCTTTTGAGTCACAACCATACCAATTATGGAAAAAATCCCCAAAGCTCTGAGATGAAACAATCAGACATCAACTAGTGAATTCTCACAGATTTAATGCAGTACATAATACACTAAGAACCCAAAAGAGCCAAAACCCTTCCCCAACACGCAAACTGTAAGTAAATTCACTTGCGCTCCTCTGAAAAAAATGCTCAAGATTCCTTATATACAAATATATGTAATATGTTCCTAGGCTTGGTCAAAATTAGAAAAACAGTAATTTCTTAAGAATGTAAAGGACATCACAGACAACTAAGAAAGACTCATTTGTGATGGGCATTTTGCTAGATTACTGGAGTTAAGGTAGGATTGTATTTGGTCAGAGGTCTAAAAACTATACAGCTATCTATTAGAGTAAATACAGCCATGACTCCCGGGAACTGTCCCTGCAGAAAAGGCCACAGAGCACAAGCATTTGGACTTGCCAAGTAAAAGGGAAACCTGATTACCTCATCTCAGTTTGACTGCCAGTAAAAAGCAGGAAGGTGGAAAACCCCCACAAAGAAGTAAATTTGGAGGCATGCAGGGGGCACCTGATGGCTGAACACACCATAACCCCCGTGGGGAAAGCGGTGAGGCACTGGCTGTGGAGAGCCCCCACCCAGGAAACTCATTTCCTTCTGTGATTTATCAGAAACAGTCCAGTGGACTTTAGGCCAGGTAGGAGGCATTTGCACAGGGAGGGGTAGGTGTTCAGGTGAACTTGTAGAAATGGCAACAGGGAAATAATCATCACAAAGAAGATTGATAGAGGGCTTCACATTTCCAAAGTGCTTTAGAGGCTCAAACTGATAAATCAGCCTTCTCCCCACGACTGAGGTTACTACCACTGCCCCCACTTTACACATGAGGAAACCCCTCCGGCAGCCAGTCCCCTCTGAGGAGCAGGTATCATGGGTGCCCTCCCCTTCTGATTTGTCCACAGCTAAACACTGCTGAATTTGCCTGTATACTGTGGATAGGTGATCAGAAATGGCTCTTCTGGAAGACTGAGAGATTAGTTCGGTCATCAATGAACTGAAAAGCAAATCACTACAAAATGAAGACGACTATCATGAAAACTCAACACTGCCCCCATTTTCAAAACTGAACATGGATTATTTTAATAAAGCCGTCCCCCTTACCCACAGTGTAGCAGCAAATGATGAAAACCAGGGACACGTGTCGAGGGCCAAACAACACACACACGGTGCCTGGTTGCCCACAAGGCTAGATTTTAGTAGCTGTGCCTCTCAAGGCAAAATAATTTCTATCTTAGCCACTAGTGAAAATATTTTGCTTGACTCGTTTATGAGGAGACAGCAGTCAAGGCAGATTCATAATACAGTTCACTCACTACAGAATCATTAGGTGGCCAAAATGCACAGTTCCTCCGTGGGGAATTTTAAGCACCCCAGGGGCTATTCTCATATGAAATCCTTTTCTGCTCTTCTCATCCAGTTAAGACTCGCTTTATATCAGGTATATGTGAAGGGTAAACGAGATAGGGCTCAAAAACGTGTAAGCCTTTAAGCTGCTCCCAACCAATGAGGAGAGGCAGCCATACATACAACATCAAACTGAACTCCAGCATGTGTATACCAGCTTACAACGAGCCAGGAGCAAGTGACAAATGCAGCCAAGGAACAGGACTGGGCACTCGTGGATCTAAACCACACTGTATTCTTGTGGTCAGTGTTCAAATGAAATATGAAAAAATAAATCAAACCCAAGAATGATAAGTCGTATCATTTCACTTAGTTGATACTGTAATTAAAGAAAAAATAGAAAAAAGGCTGTTCTGACAAAGGGGCTGGGAAGCTAAAGAAAGTAGCCCTTGGAGTGTCTCATCTCTACCACCAAGAATGCATGTGAGACCTGGTGAGCACCAGGACAAGGGAAACCTGATTACCTCATCTCATCTTGGACTCCTGGCACAGTCCCTGGCAGGGAAGGCAGCCACGCGCACTTCTGGCCTCACACAGGGAGCGCAGCCTCATCCCCCCTCCGTGCTTCAGATGCCACATCCCGGGGCCCTTGGTGTAAAGTCACTTTCGTTTCCACTCCCACTCTGTGTGGACTCCCACGCAGGGGTTACCAGTTCTCGGATATCCCTGCCTTTTACCAGGCTGCTATGCGAGTAACTTTCCTCATGTTGACCATTGAGCTCCAATCGGATAGGCCCTGTAGCTCGTCTTCAAAGCCAGCACATCTAAAGGGAGCCTTTCTATCTTCCTTTACCTCCAGTGAGGTTTCACGTTCAAATTCACTGTTATTGTTAATGCTTGAATACCTCTCTGTCCCTCAACAATCTGAGAACAGGAGCAATGTCTCATCCAGGACATGTGCATAACACAGACTGACGGTTCTCACCTCTTTCTCTGACTGCTAAACCTACAAAGGTAGTAATTAACTGAACCCCTAATGAGGAACAAGTTGAAAGTGAAATTCTTGAGGACAAGAATGACTTATTCAATCACTGATTCAAGAAACATTTACAGAGTGACTCCTACAATCCAGACAGTAATCAAAGAGCTGGGGATACAGCAATTAGTGAAGTGGGGATAAGATAGCTTTTATATATTTGTAGCTTATATTCTACAGTAAGATATAACAGGCATCACAAATGAATAAATCTTATTCTAGACAGAGATAATTTTGACGGGGAAAAATCAGATGGAGGAGAAATAAGGTGTTAAGGTGCTCGTTTAAATAAAGTGGTCTGAGAAGACCTTATTTGTAAGGAAGTTACAGTGCCTTGAACTCAGGCTCAGTATAATTTCAGTACACATTTTTTGAATGAATAGATTTAACAGGGCAAGAAATCTTAGAGTTGTAAAGAGTAAATCACACATTATGTGATTTGTAATCACCATTATAAAGAACCATGTTATCCTACCTAGTATTGCTCTATTAAATCTCAGAGCCAGTGCACCAATCACCAGTGAGTTCTTCAGTGATGCTTATTTTTCTATAAATGCTGCCTGGGTCCACTTGTTCCCACACAGCCACTGCCCTAATTCTGGCTATCATTTTTCCCTGAACTACTGCAAAACTGGTCAATGGGCTTTTCTGCTTTGCGCTTGCAGGACAAAGACTTTGCTGACCTTAGTGCTTGCCTGACATTCAGAACTCTATCTACCTTTTCGTTAAATATTGATTATCTGCCCATTCATTATTCATTTTATCATCTATCAATGGCAAAATTTAATCTCAGTCTGGTCTCTCCTCAACCTGCTTTTGGTCGACCTTTCTCAGCCCAAGTGATGTGCAATCAAGGAGTACAAAAGACAGGGAAGGCCAACCTAAGCAAGGCCACCACAGGACGGGCTTCGACAGAAAGGCCCTGGAAATTACTAATGCCACTGTTTCCTTCCACTGATCTGGAAAATCCAAAGTGGACAGTAAATGGGAACTAATTGCCTCATATTAATGATAGTAGTTTAGAGAACAGAATTTATTTGTAAGGAAAGATAAGAATTTCTACAGACTAACAATTTGTTAAGTTCAGGTGTACTTCTTTTGTGTTTATGCATTCAAATTTATAAGTTTGTGAAAAGCTAGCAAGAGAGTTAAGAGAAAAAATGATCCGGGGATGTAGCTCAGCGGTAGAGTGCTTGCCTAACATGTATGAGGTTGTGGGTTCCACCCCTAGCACTGCAACAAATAGGCAACCTAATTAATTAATTAACTGAAAATCTCATAGCCACTAAAAATGTACCTTACAAAGTTTATTTCCTGGCACTTATGCCCTCTAAGCCATTTGGAGAATTCCCCCATCCACTCCTCAAGGACTGTTTTACAATGCCTTAATCGGCTGCACGGCTGTATTTCAAACCCACAGGAGACTAAAGATAGGAAATAAAAGAGAGGGTCTGCAATATGAGGGCTCTTGTCCAAAGAGGCTGGAGAATCTTGGAGCCATGTAGATAAAAGCCCATTCACACCCGGAGCCGATGGGTGTGTTCTCCAGTAGTTCCCATGGACAGCAGCAGAGCAGAATAATTAATCTGTACAGTGACAATCTCACATCTAAAAGGCAACATTATGCTCAAGAAATCCTGCTTAAGCAGGCCAGAAATATATAATTTATTGTAAGCAGAATTCCTTCAAAGTGAGACAATGAAGAGAGCTGGTACCTTAGAGGATAAGCTTTCAACTATACTGAAAATCTAGCTAATCAGCCTGGCTCGTTCCTTAGGGAAGACCAGAGTCTTTCTTATTCTAACACGACAGTGGTTGAGATGTCAGGATTTGTACACTCTCTAATTTGTTATCATTAAATGCAGTGACTAATTTTGCCTATTAGACCCTCCCAGCTCTTTTTGGGTGGATTTTTACTAAGTATCCTGCTTTATTCTTACCTACAGCTACTGTTTTCATTGTTTTGGGAGAAATGAGGGTGAGGGGAGGCAGAACTGGAGAGGGATGAGTCACTACTGTGGGAGTTTGTTTTTTTCCAAGTCAACAATGTATTACTGATCCAGAAGTAAAACGTAATTCATTCTTTCTCTTCAAGATACCACAAAAAGTGCTACTTGAGGTTTAACAAAATTGCAAATAAAGGTCCTAAATAGATGATTATGATAGCATTAAGGGGGTGGAAAGCTTGAATTTTTTAGAATTTTTCCACTCAGACATAAGAAAAGGCAATCAGATACTCTACTGGATTGCACTAAAGTCCTAGATAGCAGTCCAAAACATTTGTCTCTCTGATCATCTGTTCAAAGAAATTTACAAAAGTGACAGCAAAGAACACCAGCAAGCTCAGACAGTTAGTGACAGAAGACTTGCAGTGTGTTCTGCGCACATTAGCTTTGTTATGACTGTTCCTCTAACATACATTTGTCATGCTACAAAGCCACATATAGGGCGAGTCCAAATGACACTCTATTTTCCTAGTTTTAAATCCCTCAATTACATTATAAGATGAAATCAATACCAAACACCACACTCTGATTTGAAAATCTATTGGCTCTCTCAATATCAGCATGTCAGAAATTCTACTTAGCATCTTAAATCAGCAATTAAAATAGGTTTTGATAGTTAATTTGGTTATTTCTTAAAATATATATCATCAGATCTAACCCCCTAAACAAATAAGAATAAAAATAGGCTTATGTGCTAAATTATAATAGCTGTTATTCTAACAGGCTGAATATCATTAAATCAAAATTCCCTATAGTTGGTTTTTTTGAAGCCATTTCTTCATTTTTTGACACTACATCTGGCACAATGAATACAGATGATCATGTGTTTATATATCTGTCTAACTGCCTTTCCCAAACACAGCCAGATGGAGTCTTTCAGAATCAAATTAATTTCAGATTAATTCACTCTGGACCCACTCCAGTTGCATGACTCTTTGCTTTGAAGCACCAACCAAATAGACGTGAAATCATGAACTTGACAGAGCACAGGTTCCTTCACACTAAGGGGAAAATAGTATAACTTTGTAGTTGTTCCCCTCACCCCAGAAGACATCCACTCAGGTACCACAAGCTGGCAGCTCAAGGACTGATCAACATTTCAGTGTCAAAATAACCCAAAAAGAATTTGCTTTTGCATGCAAGTAAGATCACAGTTAATTTCACAGTCAATATTTATAATGCTTGGAGATGATTCCAACAAAAATTAGTATCCTCATTACTAACATCAGAACCAAAAAAATTATGATAAACTTGCCACATAGGCAGAGTTAGGTATGACAGTAATAGGACAGAGTTAATTCTAAATATACAAAGTGTATATTCTCTGTCTATCCATGCATCTACTGAAGGAAGAAACTATAAACAAATGTAACCAGGCTTTGCTTGCTGTCAATCTTAGCAGATGCCTTTATTATCATACTTGTTTCAATTGCAATTTGGGTTTCCATGGAGACACAACAGTCAGCTCTAGAAAATTATAAGATAAATGTCAGGCAGTGATAACGGTGTTAATGAAGCTTCGGTGACAAGCAGCTCTGTGCTTCAAATAATAAGCCTATTTTCTATTAGCATATGTATAACCTGTCAGAAAACCTGGAAGAGAATATGAAAAATTAAATATCTATCTATATTTAAGAGAGGGGAGAGATCCCTCTGTGAGTAGCTTAAATTTGGTGGGTCAACCTGAACAAGAAAAACAAAATTAATTGCTCGTTTCTTGGGAAAATTATGGACCAATCATGGCTCTAAAGGATGCTTTAGCTGACACCCAGAAAGGCCTTTCTTCATCCAGTCATGGGGAAAATTTTTTCTTAGAGGGTGGCCCAGTTATTTATTTCTGGCAGCTAAAACTTCACTAAGTCTGACCATGGCAGATTATGAGCTTCAGAAAAATCAGAGCCACAACCAAACTCCTGGTACCTGGATTAATATAACCCACCTACTCCTCTCTGTTCCTAGCAGCTAGGTAACTCTAATTGGGTTGTCAGCATTCAGAATCAACCTTGCCTATTCAATAGCCAAACATGTGCCATTGACCTCTGAGCAGGTCAGAGAAACTGGTAAGCGGGGAATGATAAAAGTTCAATGCATTCTGAAGACATGGGTTGGGGTTTGCAAACTGCATAGAAATGCAAATACAGCACAGTTCAAGGGAAGATGCTGAAAGAAAGAAATCGAAAGAAAAATAAATTCCCTTTTTTGTGGGAGTGGTGGGAAGATGACTGAGGGTTAGGACAGATTTCTTGGTTCTATTCAAGAATATCCTTTAGGATCCTGTTATAAGGTTAAAAACATGAAAAGTTAAAGTTAAAAGTGATAGGTTAGAAGAGCGGTCATTCTCAAGTCCAAGTCTCTCCAGAAACACAAAAGATAGACCTGTCTGTGTGAGTGACTCTGGCATAGTTAACATACTGGGCCGCTCGTCATGGTCTCCACTATCACTTAATTTACCCCACATATTTTTCTTTCCTTTATTTATCTTTTGTACTGGGGATCGAACTCAGGACCTTGCACTTGCCAGATAGGTGCTTGTGCCGCTGAGCTATATCCCCAGCCCTCATCTCTTGACTAAGGTGCTACACACGTCCTCTTCTTTCTGCCCAGTTTGGTCTCTTTTCAAGTGCCTACAAGAAGTATGTTTTTCCGGAGCAGGTCAGCCCTTTGCAATAACTCTATGTTGTGAGTGGCAAGTCGTGCAGTCCTCTGCTGATTCACTGCCACTCTTGGTTTTTTTTAACCCAGTTTATTGGGAGTCACACATAAGGTCTAGGATAGAACTATGCCAGCGTTTGAGGGTCAGGATTTGCAACGTAGCTGTTGAAAAAACTGCGCATTCTTGACGTCCCCCACCACAAGCCGTTTCCTTTTTTCTCTGACTTGTCTGCTGTACCTCCATGGGGCTCTTGCAGAGTTAGAGTTGCTGCCCACTCACAGGAGTGGGTATTTCCCCCTAAGATCTAGCATGAACAGAGTGAGATTCTGGGGAAAGCCGGACAAAAATGAATGGTTGAAACTGGGTCCTCTAGTTTTGGAGGCAAGAAAAAGACTACTTTTCTTAGGAGCCTTTACCTCCAGTCTTTTTTGTTTTTAGTTTATTGGTACATCTCAGGTGCACACAGTGAGCACGTTCATCATAGCCTCATAGGGAGGACGTACCTGTATGGGAGGTTTCTTGTTCTTGTTTCCATTCCTCTGCCCTCCCTTGAACCCCTCTGGTGCAATTACTGTGGAAATTTCTATGGAGATGTCTCAGCAAACTAAAACTAGAGGTTCCATTCAACCCAAATATTCTCCCTCTTGCTATCTTCCCAAAAGAATTAAAAGCATCGTATACCACAGCAACATATGCACACTCACGTTTAGAGCAGCACCGCTTGCAATATCTACATCTTTGAAACAGCCCAATTGCCCATCGACTGATGAATGGATAAAGAAGATTTTTTAAATGTATACAATGGAGTATACAGCCCTCAAGAAGAATAAACTTGAGCTATGTCTAGTAAATGGCTGTAACTTGAGAATACTCTTTTAAGTGAAGTAAGTCAGGCACACGCGTGTAAGTATCGCACTGTTTCTCTGGTGTGAGAAACCGAAAGTATAAATAAGGACCACAATGTAGGACAGACACTGTGAAATAGGAGGAGCACATTCGAAGAGAAAGCGGAACTACGGCGGGGGAGGGCAAGGGCGAACGGAGGGAGCGGAGCGGCAAAGAAAGACAATGAGGGCAGAAGGAGCGAGTGGAAGCCTCACTCTTCTGTCCCAGACGGAACATGAGGGATGAGACTCCGGGGTACTCACTAAGGTTTCGTCCCCGAGAAATGGCTTCGGTCTTCTTTTTACCTTAAGGCTCTTAAAATCCTTTAAGTCTTCTTTGGCCAAGCTGACTTTCCGGAGTCAGAAGTTCTGTACCATGGCTCACGGCCACGTGTAGGGTCCTCTGTGCACACACCACCAATATGACTGCAGGAGTCCCAAGCTGACAGAAGACTCTAGTGTTCAAAATCTTACCCGCCTTACTCAACTGTAAGGAATACAGGCTTGCCACAAAGCAAAATTAAACCATATAAAAGAAACCAAAGAACCTCAACAGAGCCTGTAATACCACCATTAGTCACATTCTCTGATCTCTTTTCCTGTTATCCCACTGTGGAAAAGTCATGGAGGGAAAAACAATTCAAATTTGCACAAAATACAGGACACTAGCCATATGATTCTTTGACAGGGGCAAAGGGGTAATGTGAATATAGACAATATACAGGAAAAGTAATGAGATTTAGTTTAAGAACTGGGGATTGCGATTTGAGGCCAAAAATTTTAGTTGTAAATTAAAGACCAACACTATATCACTACAAGAAGGTGAAGAGACATCTGTGGGCACAGAAATAAAAACATGAATGGCATGCCTTTCTCACAAGCAACAGTAATCACCTGTCTGAGTTTAATCTTTGGGAATTTTTTTTTTACATACTCTTTGTTTACTCTTGTTTCTTTTAGAATTTTTCATGATATCTTATTTGTGAAAGGTGTTGGACAGTGAAAGACTGAAATTGAAAACTTACCTGCAATTGTTATTATTGGTGTTTTAAAAATATTGAAATAATTTTATTTTTAATAACACAAAGCATATTACTATAGTTCTTCAGTGTTAAAATGGCAACTGTAAACTGGGGCACCCAAAATTGCAATCATAATTTTCCTGAATTGACAATATTTTTGCTAAATAGACTCTTGGAAGAAAAGAGAGATACACACATGGGAAATAAACAGGAGCTTATAATTTAAGTGTGGCACAGCTTCAAAAGTGAGTTCAAAAGTGAAAAAGGAAAACAAATAGCTGCCTGGTTTCTTTTTTTTTTTTTTTTTTCCTTTCTTGACGCTGTTTAATGTAGAGAAGTCTGATGACACAGAAGCAGTTCAAACTCTGCTCATGTGAAAGCAGGAGCAGCTAAGTGCTGCCCACTGTTGGTATCCAGCAAGACCCTCCTTCAAAAGATGCTATAAGCGCCTATAATTTTATAAGGACAAGCAAGCCAAATGAGGAGAATTCCCGTATCAATGGAGTCACTGAAATACTACGGAAGAAGTCTTTCTAAAACAATGTGGAAACATAGTCAATTCTTCTAGGATTTGGGATGCCAGGCGTGTGTTTATATTACAATGAACACAGCTGCTATCCTGGAGGAGTGTCACAAAGTTGGTAACTAGGCCCAAACCATAAGGATTATATACACCACAAAGAGCCCGATGCCTGACTTCTGCTTCAGCTCCATGTTTTATTTGAAAACTTGCAATTTTTTTCAAGTATAGGGCTGACTGAAGGAAAACCAAAGTACATTCAAAAATATATCTTAGGTTACTGCAAACCATAACGAAACACAAACATCACCAAAGCTAAAACCTGGACACTGAACACCCAAACACTTATCAAGGACAGAATGATATAGAAATACTGAAAACAATAATCTAGATTGCTACAATTTTAAATGCCCTCCAAGGTCATATGCTATCATATGGAAAAAACTTAATTGTGTGATCTCTTCTGTATCCTTAGTATTAGAAATAGATTTAACAGTAAAAAGGCAGTCAGGTTTTTAGAGAACAGCTGGTGAGAAGGAGTACCTGAACACAGTAAATTTTTATCAGAAAAGTCTAAGATGATAAAGTAACTTTCTAGTTATATGCCCACAGCCACATGAACACTTTGAGATTAGCTTGTTTTCGGGGCTGCCACAGACATTTCATTAGCAACCCAAAGAACAGGTGATCTCCCTGGACAGCTGGGCAACAGTCCACCTTAGCACACACAGAGCAAAGAGCTAAAGAAAGTAGGTGACAGCAGAGAACAGGCAGATTTAGAAATAACAGGAAGACCGGACGTACCCTAAGGCAATGTTCACAGAGTGCAAAGCCTGGGGCTTTGCTTCAGACTTTGCTTCTGGAAACCCCGCCCTCTTCTGTTCACATTTCTGTGTACTGTTTGCAGAAAGGACTCATGATTCAGGAATTTTCACCTAAATTAAATGAAACCTAAAGAACTGAGGATTTGGCTACCTGGGAAAATAAAAGTATCAGCTGAAGAAAGTGGGGGACCTGCTTAATATGTTTACCAATGATTTAGCTGTGGGTGCAAGAACTGGTTACAGGTGAGAGGAAGGTTACTCTGCTAAGTGGGTTAATGCACGATAAATGGGTTTTAGCTGGAGGCAGTTCCCCTGTGAAACCAGAGTGGCGATGTTTGCTGAGACAATTTTTAGTTTACTAACTGGCCATTATTGACAGACTACTAGGTTTGTCTTAGTTTGTTGTTTGGTTTGAAGACAACAGCTCATAGCAACAAAGGCAGCCAGTTTAGCTGACTGGAGGAAGATACTGTTCTCTTTTTCTTTAATTAACAAAACTATCCAAAACGTCCTGACAGAGAAGAATAATGGTAAAATAAATTATAAAACCACTTATGTATGAAACCATACATTATTAAAACTACTCTAAATGGGTCTTTAATTTAAATAAAGGTCGTCATTTTAGGAAACCAAGCGTCATAGGAATGAAGACAGAATGTTATTCTGACCCAAGATACGAAAGGCAGATGCTTTGCCAGCAGCAAGCAGTGTATCAACGTGCCCTTGACTTTTATTAAAATTCATGTATGTCTCTAATGCTGGACAGGTCTCAGCTTCAATTATTTAAGACCCACATTTCTTTTAGTTAAATACAAGAGCAAGAAGCACATTGGGAAAAATTCACTTCTAATATTTACACTAGGTCCAATATTTTAGACAGTCAGCAAAAGCAACTGTCTCTGCTCTGTTCAGTGTAAATAAAAGTGAGGACCACCTTTGGCAAAATCTGAATAATGAGCAATCAACACAGCTTAGGGCTCTTGTTGCTAAAATAGCAATTTTTGTATGCTTAGAAAACCCACCTTTTATTCTATCAATGTTAATACAAGGGGCCTTATCATTACATGTAGGAAAAACATAGGTGTTCCTTATAAACCAGGTCCTCCGTGTACAGAGCTTGCACTGTTGTTCAATTTAGGTAAATAAACAAGCACACTTTCTTTTTGGAACTCTGATGGTGCTGCAATACTCCTTTACAGTAAAACCTATTTTAACTTAACCTACTCTTTAACTGACACATTCAGGCTAATTCACACTGATGTGTGGGTCTTTACAGGACAGAGAAGACCCCGCCCTGCTGGCAGGAAGTCCTGCCTTGTGCACGAGCCGAGGCAGTCTCACAGATCTGTGAACAAGTGTTCACAAAAATGAGGAATTTTCAAGTAACACAGTAACAGGAAATCCCCACTCTACTCATGTAAAAAATAATAACCTGAAAAATTTCCTCCTAACAAAGTGGGCAAACAGTAGCTAGGCACTGTGGCATATACCTGTAATCTCAGCATTTGGGAGGCTAAAGCAGCGAGATTACAAATTCAAGCCCAGCCTATGCAATTTAGCAAGCCTCTGTCTCAAAAAATAAAAATAAAATGGCTTGGGATGTAGCTCAGTGGGAAGGTCTTGATTCAACTTTCAGTACCTCATTAAAAAAAGGAAGGCCAACAGGGATGGCAAACACATATGCTTCAGTATTTTATGTTCTACCTTCAGTATCGGAGAAATCCACTTGTCTCATTATGCTGCCATGTGATGAGGAATCACTGAGCCCACTCACTTTAACAGGGCTACCCTCCTTAGGAAAGATATCCTGGTTACAGTCATAGAAGTCACACTCAGAAAAGGCTTACGGGACAAGTTTTGCACAAGCCTTTTGGTTTTTAATGACTACAGGAGCTCTTGGGGCTCATCATATTAAAAGAAACAAAAAAGGAGGGAGGCAATGTTGGGTTTTAATTACTTCTACCTCTGAATCAACAACCTCAACATGAGACCTCCTAAAACATTTGGAAATAAACTAAAGTTCAACCCTTTTTTTGAAGCAGACATTATGAATTTAACAGTTCTTGGTATAGTTTTTTTTTTTTTTTTGGCGGTACTGGGGATTGAACTCAGGACCCTGTGCTTGCTAGGCAAGCGCTTATTCCACTGAGCTATATCCCCAGCCCCTTTGGTACAGCTTAAAATAATCTCATCCAGCTTAGAGTCTTTGTAGTTAGTGGGTGACAGTGGGTAGTGGCTCTTTTCTGACTTATGTAGCTCTTGGGGTCCGTGGATAATGCTACAGTGGTGCCTCAAGTCACGAACTCAATTCTTCCCACAATTCTGGTCACAAATCAAATTGGATGGGAAGTAAATCAAATATTTAAAAAAACCCAGAAATTAAAGCGTAGATTTTGAACTCCTTAAAAACCTTGCCACTGAATTTGATTCAGTTCTCATCCAATTCAGTTTGCAACCAGAATTGTGGGAAGAATTCAGTCTGTGAGCCGTGGCATCACTGTGCTGTGGCATCAGGATATCTTGCTGTGTGTGTGCACAGGCCGGAGCCAGTGAACAGCTGTCCCCAAACATCATCCTTCACAAAATCCTGAAAATGTCGTGCCTCCTCCTCAGTCTACGGCCATCACTCTGGGTGCATTTGTCTTGAAGCAGAGGTCCTGGCACCTGTGGGGGCAGTGTCCCCCATCCCCATAGGCTAGAGAGATAGGTTAGCAAGATTAAATAGGATACAATAATCATAGTTGAAGCATAGATCTGATATAATGTTTTCTAATGATTTTTATTAAGGCTCTATAAATCTGAGTATCAGTTTGGATACCTACATTTAACAAACCAGTTTACTTTGTCACCATGTACCATTAACATTCTTTGTGCTGTCTGCAAACTGCCTTATTTTTCACCTATGGGTATCAGGGAACACAGGCAGAGATAAGACTACGTGGATAAACACATTTAGAGATGTGGCTGTGGGTTGTAAATGGAAGATGAACTAGCTAATGGCATAGACAGTCAAGCTGCCTCTGGCCTCAAAGGGAAAGAATCCTAAAAAGACTCCTTAGATATAAGAAAGATTCCATTATTTAGGAATGTGGACAGCAACAATTCACAGATAGAACACATCAGCATGTGGGCGTCAGGGAACATGGTTTAGTGAGCCAACGATATTCTTCTCCAATCCACTCTGTGCGTAATTTTATTCAACCAGCTGAGGATGAATCAATAGATACACAAGCTGCGCAAGGAATAATAAAGGGGGAAGAGTAGGTTTACAAAGATGTTTCTTTCTGTTTTTATTATGGAAGTTTTGGTTGTTCAGACTTGAAACATAGCTATACTTTCTACTTTATCCATTTTACTTTTCAGGATATGTGTAGATCTCCTGTGGTGAGAAGCCTGATGGATTACACATTGGGTCCTTCTGAAAAACTTTGTATGAATGTGTATAAAATAGTCTTTACAAGGAACTGTAAGATAACTCTTCATGCACTTACTATAATACAATTATCAGCCAGTACAAGATATTTTCTAGGAAATGCAATGAACAGAAAAGAGGGAAGGCCAGACCCAAGTTCAAATCCAAGCTCTGTAGCTTTCCTGCTTTGTAATCTTGGGGGCAAATTACCCAGAGTTCCATATCCCTCAGATATGAAACAAGCACAGTAAAGCCTATCTCTTCCTGCAATGATGTGAGGATTACATGAGACATTTTACATGTTTAACTGCACTTGGAAAGAATATAGGCGATTCACAAGGCTGACTGTAAGTAAAAACTGGCAGACAGGAAAAAATGTGAAAGGAATAACTGTTTCCCACACAAACTAAACAAGCAGTACATAAAACCCGCATTTCAAATTGAAGCCACCCAACCTAACATGATCCCAAACACTAGAAAGTAAATAAAGCTTAACTAACATTGATGATGATGATGCTAAAAGGAAGAAAAATAAATTAAGCAAACTCTTATCTATGATAGAGACTTGGCTGGATTTGCTAAGCCCCATTTGGTTTACTTGTGGTTGCTCCCCATTTAGGGTGAACGGAGCTCACTGTTTACAGTCTTTTCTCTGCAATCAACCGCAGCTCACTTCCGCTTTCTGCTTCCTGCCTTCTGCACCCTCACCCTCCTTCAGTAGCTGATTTGAGAATACAAAATTCCCGGAGCAATTCTACCCTTTAATATCTCCACCCCACCAATTGGCTCCATGAGGACAATTTTACCTGATTCTCATATTAAATGTAATCACTCACCAGGCAATCATGTTTCCAAACGCGGGAGACCTACATACAATCTGCTATTATTTGCTTGGTCAGCACAAAACATATTTCAGAAACTCTCGTGAATTCTGATGCTTCTGCAAACCCATCCGAAGCTCAGCCAGCTCTTTCAGTGATACATAAAAGTATCTCTGCCACACAGATGCCTGAGTCTCATTTATGGAGCAATTACAAAACTTGAGCAGCAGCAGTGTTTTACATTTGTTCAGTTTTGTATTTTTAGCCCAGGCTTTTTCCTTTCATGGATTATGGTAAATACAACATTTGCTTCCAGAATGTGGGGCTTGCTGGGATCATAAAAGAAAGTGCATAACAAGCAGATTACCTTTGGCTATTGCATTATAGGGAGGGAGACAGTTACACTAAGTGGCTGGATTTAGTCATATTCAAATTCTATTAAACTGCCTTTCCCACAACACAGAAAGAAACTCAGAGAGTCCTAGTGCTTAGTGTATTTTTCAACTCCTTACCTTTCAGTCAGGACTTCACTGGGGGTGCTTCTTAAAAAGTAAATAAAAAAATATAGTCTTATGTTTCTGTGTGTTTTTCCCTGGAGTTTCTTTCCTTCACTTGACACTACAGTCTGCTTTCTCTATAACAAAACAACACAGGACTATGGCCGAGTAAAGATAAATAAGCACTAGAATTCTCCTGGAAACTATGTGTTGTCCATTATATAGAAGTAAACATTTTACATGCAGCACTGCGCTTTGCCTAAGTAGATGATGTTTACGTCTTTATATCTCATGACTAAATCTATTAATACATCAAACTACAATTTGTATATTTTGCCTATTTGCCCAATTAAGCAAATCATTATGAGTATGAGGGACAATTTTTTTCTCTTACAAGCCTGCTGCTTTTATGACCTTGCCATAAATTAGCCAGAGACTGAGCTGTAAATGTAGAGCTGCAAGTGTCCTTCTGAGGCAATTACTGTGAGACTTTGTTCCACCATTATGAAGTGTGGCATTTTCACTAGATAATGTCCATATTAAACACATCAACCAGAGGCCCAGAGAGTGAACCTGAAAAATGAAAAGAAAATGTAACATTCAGCAAAACCTTAACTGCAGAAATGCCCTGAGTAGCTTTCTCAGGCTAGAGTGATGGCATTGATATATGGCAGTGCTGTGAATATATTATATTATTTAAAGAGCTCTCTCCAGCAAGTCTGTGCATTTTCTTTAATACCCCCCTCATCTTTTTGAGAAATTACACAGGTAGAGACATTTACCACTCTGAATTTTTTTCTAAATAAGGTATAGCCTTTGAAGAAAAATGTATTTTAATAAAAGATGACAATAAATGCAAAGGTATGTCTAGAGACTTCCTAAAACCAATGTTCAGTAAAGCACTGAAAAGGTTAATGCAAAGCCTAGACTAAAATTGGTACTGGTGAGTCTGAAATAAGAAAAAAGCATACAACATTGTGGGGCATGTTAGACTGTATGTGGGTGTGAAAAGATTGATGGGACGTGCATAAAATATTAGAAATAAAAAGAAAACAGTGACATCATATAAGAAAATATCTACCTAGTTCTAAATGTTGATGAAGGTAAAAGACAGAAATGGCCAAGAACTATTTGGCTGGAGGGGTAAGTAAAGCAGACTAAGACGTAGCTTGGCGGGAAAGGAAGAGTAAGCATGGAAAACTGAAGCTGCAACAGTAGAACCCCCCCAGGACCTGGAAAGAAGCAAATATGCTTTGCTACAAGTCTAGCATTTCAAAGGTTTGGAGATTTTCAACATACAGAATCATGGTGATTCAAGAGCAGCAAACTGGATTACTGACCTAAATAAAAGATAATGAGAAGGTACATATGCAAGACAGGAATCGCAGGCTAGGAGAACACAACTTCACCACCTCCCAGTACTGAGGGATGTGGCGCGAGAGAATGTCAGCTGGAGACACAAAAGCCAAGAGGGAGAAATGCAGAACAGGGAAGCAGATCGCAGTGGCACATGCCTGCCATCCCAGGACTCTGGGAGGCTTCAGCAGGAGGATATCAAGTGCAAGCCCAGCTTGGGAAACTTAGAGGATCTTGTCTCAAAATGTTACAATATTTTTAAAAGGCTAGGGATGTAACTTGGTGCAACGGCCTTAGTTTCAATTCCCATCACTGCAAAAACAAAAACAAAAAACCAGGAAAGTGAGCTCACCCACAGGAAGGACGACACACCTTGGCACTATTATGTAAATGGCTCCCTCCCCACCTGGCCTCACACCTTACCTGCCCGGTCTTTCTCCACAGTTCAGCACTCTTTCTCCCCTGATTGTGCAGTTCTCAGTTCTTTTGGTCACCCCTCTCTAGGATAGCCTACATATTTTAATCTTGACTGTGAAGTTCTTCACCACTGGATCCCACAGATAATTCCAATTATTTCTATTTTCCCTCTCAAGAACCCCAGGCACAAAGGCTCATACCCTGCTGTCTGGCTCTGTACATTTCTTCACTTACTTCTGTACCCTGGAATTAACTTCCTACGTCATTAGAAACAGATTATTCAGTATTAGGGAGTGATCAATTCTTTTCCAAGTTTACCACAGTTTTTCGCTATGTGAACCACCTGATAAGTAATCATTTTATACAATCTCATATAGTGTCACATCACATCACTGCCTAAGTGTGGCTGCGGTACTACATAACAAGGGCAGTACAGCAGTTGCAAAACCCCATGCCTTGGATGTGCAAAGGCCTTGTTTGGAATTAAAGCTCCAGTGCTACAAAGGATCAAAAATATTTCATGTAAAAATGCTCTGGAAGCTATTAAAAACCAGTCTGTACACATTATGATTTTATCTTTCTTCTCAAATAGATTCTATAAACGTCTTACAGGTCTAACCATTCTTCTAATTCTCAAATTTGTGTACCAAGGCACATCCCATTCAAGAGGACCTAAATAAATATGCAGTGGTTAATTATTGTACACTTCAAAGTTGGTGGCAAAGGGCCCGAGGAACCGCTGCCTGTGCTTTGTGTTCCTCCCCACCCCAGGGTTGTCCAATCTAGACTACACTCATATATTTTCCAGTTGGCTCCTAGAAGAGTCTTTCAAGAATGCAAATCTGCCTGTTACTTGAGCTCCCTAGCATCTTTTAAAGCCACGTTAGACAACCTTCAAATTCTTCAGAATGACCAGGACACTGTACAGCTGGCTGCCGGCTTCTTCTACAGCCTCAGCCTGCACTACTCCTCTCAGTGTCTGCTGCAGACATGCTTTACCTACCGCTTCTAGGATGTATAAACTCATCCTTCCGCTGCGCTAAATGTGGGACCCCTTATCTACTCGACTAAAAAACTTCTTGGAAACTCTTCTACCCTTCTAACCCCCCCACCCCATAACAGTGCTCAGTGCTCAGGTCTTAACAAAGACTGACTGCCAACATCATTATGTGTTCGTTTGATTTCATAGAGCTTCACAGATTTTCATAGAGCTCGCCTAGTGCTGGCACGTGGCAAGTAGTCAGAAGTTTGTAGGGAATGAGCATACACAGACTCATTATTCTCTGAAACAGTGAAGATTCTGGAATTTTAGCTTCATTTTTATGCAAATAATGGAAGGGTTTTATTTAAGAAAACTAACATTTTTTAAAAATTTTTATTTTAAAGACAAAAGAATGGAGACATATGAACCAGAAAAGCCATAAACAATACCAAAAATACAAAGTTATACAGAATATAGTAGGGAATTACCACTGGATGTTGTATTACATAGTTATCTTCACATTAGTTAACACAAAAACATTAAAGGAAATACCACATTATAGAGGACATAGTAGGGAATTTGCACTGGATGCTGTATAATATAAAGTTATCTTCACTTCTGTTAATACAAAAACGATTGAGGAAATACAGAATTATAGAGAACACAGAAGGGAATTAGCTCTGGATGCTGTCCTACATAATGTTACCTTCACCTTTGTTACTCAGTTACACAGATGATGGCCCATTTGATCATTCAGTTTTTCTCC
>PVLD010009631.1:0-75814 GCA_004027595.1 Dinomys branickii
CAGTCTGACTAAATTTACATGTCTGTATATGGGTCCATACATCTACAATTCGAAGATATCAATGGATAAAGCAACAACTACTGTTGAGACCATATCACCTTGTCTATAGATTAGTTGTGATTGTACTATTTTCTATGATAATGGGTATCTGTTTGTCAATATGTTTTTGTACTTTTATGTTTCTAAAATAAAAAAAAAGGTTGATTAATAAATATTAAGTTATAATTAAGAGAGGAGAAGGAAGTTCTGGTGTTCTATTTTAAATGATGAGTTGAGAAATGATGATAACATAGTGTATATTTCAGAAAAACAAGGAGATTCTTAAAGTGTTTAGCAAAAAGGAATGCTAAATGATTGAAAGGTTGGATATGCTTCCCCAGATTTGAACAGTACAATGTATGCACGTATTGAAATACCACCTGGTAGCTCATAAACACATATAGTTTTTATGTATCACTTAAAATCTTTAAAAATTAAAACTTTAAGAAATTTTAAAGCAAGAAATCGCTTAGCATATATGAAGCAAAAGCTACAATTCAGTGATGCATGGCTTGATGAGTAGCCAGTAATATAGCGCCTAGTGCAACCGGAAGGGTAAAGAAAGACAAAAGGCAAAAGATGAGTGGTCGCAAAAGCAGGATGACTATTGGCATTGATTGAAGATGACTTTATATTCTCAAGTGTAACCCTTTTCCTGGTTAGCTGTCCTGTAAAGTGAACGCAGTCTGCTTGGTCTGCTTCATATTATCCTTTGGATTCAGCCTTGGATACACTGAGAGCTGGTTCCTACATGTATACTGAATGTAGCAAGAGATGAATTGAAGTGATGACAGAGAATACCATTCTCTAGGTTCCTTGATTACCTGCTCAATTCAGCCATTAGTTATTAACCATTTTCTGTATTAGGTCCTATGTGAAATTATGTGTGCCTAAATTTAAGAGAATGTTGGTTTTCTGTCTTGAGATCATAGTTTGATAGAAGCACAGAGCTCTATGAAGAATCCTAGTCAATGTGACAGATTAAAATATATGGACATAATAGTTTAGAAAAGGAAAAGGTAACTGTTGCTCCTGATCATGAAAGAAGATTTCACAAAAGCTTTGTTTTAGTTTCAAGACATTTAGCAAAGATGTTTCTTGCTTTAAGTTGTCCAATGACCCAGTTCTAGTGGAACAGGAAACATAACCTAAAGTCCTATTATTAGTGAAACACAGAGGAACACAAGTCACACCCAAAGGCTTTCACAGTAAGATGGAATCACACAGAAAGTGAGTTACCTTCCAGACTTCTCCAAAAAGAGAAAGATCTGAAGCCAGATCTGTTTTGGTACAGTGTTAGAGATGCTGAAATTAAAAATTAAGGGCTCTTTAAAAGGTCTTCCACTTATGTCTGCTCACCTCATGGTCAAAGGATAGGGGCAAATTGTCAGCAAAAGTGGGTCAGGGGGTATGTAGCCTTTCAGCCTTAACATGGGAAAGAAAACAGCACAAAAGACTCATACAAAGTTCACGCAATTTTTTTTATAGAGAAATTGAAGGATCTACAAATATAAGTAAATTTAATGTAATGTAGAAACATAAACATCATGTTTAGGAATTTCCCCGTGTAAGTTAAAGTCAACCTTGATAATCTGAGATTAGAGCCAGGCAGTCAACAAACTTCAGAGTAAGCACAGATACACAAATACAGAGCTAGGGTTACCACATTTGAGGAATTGCTCAGGGAAAGAGGCAAGGTCTCTGACTAAATTAAATCCATCTATAGATGTTCACAAATACAGGAAAGGAAACTGAAGAAACTATTAATTCTTGCAAAAATTAAAAGTTTAGGACAGAAAATGTGAACATACCATTTGGATCTTCACTGGACATTTGGACAGTTATAATCACGAAAGTGCTAAACATGAATTTGAAGAAAAAAATGGATTCAGGTTGCCTTGGGAGGCCTGGTGTAGGAAGTAGGAACAAGAAGTTATATATGTTCTCACTAGCACAGTTGGATACTCATGGGGACTGCTAAATGCTATGAGTCAAGATTTCTGTGACATAAAATATTATTTAGAAAAATAAATTAAACACCAGTGGGAGCAACAGGAAAATGGAGAAGGGATTCTCAGGGAAAGAATTTTATTGTCTTTGTTGTCATCAGATTTCTAGCCTTTCCTGGCTTCCTAAGTATGTACGCATGTAAACTCTGCTAAGAGTATAAAACAAAGAAATGCTGGCAAAATCGTGTAATATTTTGTGCCTGCCTGGTGAGCAAGAAGAGAAGCACATAGAGAGCAAAGAAATAAGGAAGGTAGGAAACAAGGATTTGTTTTTTTGTTTGTTTGTTTGTTTGTTTGTTTTTTTGCGGTACTGGGGATCGAACTCAGGACCCTGCGCTTGCTAGGCAAGCGCTTATTCCACTGAGCTATATCCCCAGCCCCGGAAACAAGGATTTGAAGTAACAGAGACTGGATCTGCAAGTGTTTCCATGTGGATGAATAATCAAGAGCCAGGAGGCAGTGTGGGATTACAACACAGGGTTTACACTTAGAATTTTTCCAGTTGGCTTTGTATTATGGTTACACATTTGCATTTGAACTTGGTTGAGAATGTTAAACTGTGTAAGTGCTGGTGTCAATTTTGGCATCAGAAAATTGAGAACATTGGTAAGTACTGCAACAGAATCACCCACAACCTGTCGGTAGCCTCCAGTTTCACCTCAAGATAATATTAGAATTCTGCTTCTTTGTTTGAAGGCTACCAAAATTTTGCTAAGAAACACATAAGGAAAACTAAAAGTGTCTACCAGAAGGGCAAGGGGTCTAATGTCTGTTATAACTGATGAAGTAAAGGGGTAGCTTGTTAAATACACCAAATTCTCCATCCTTTTATAGGGCAATGAAAAGGGCATGCTATGTAGTTCCACAGAGCATCTACAAGGTAACTGAGTCCCAATTTCTTACATGTAAATAACTCATCTTGCACATTTTGTTGAATTTCCTCTTATAATAGTCAGTCTTCCCATCACTGGGAAACAATGCCCAGCTCCCATACCCTGAAGGACAGATGTAATTTGGTCAAAGTATCAGGGCATTCAGTCCATGGTGTATCAACTCTAAGGCAAAAACATCATGGTATAAGTGGATGACAGAGCAAAGCTGCTTAGTTTGCGATCGCTGGGAAGCCCAGCAGGGTAAGAGCACTGGAAAAGAATGGGTCTGGAAACAGAAACAGACTCTAGGTTCTCACCTTCATGACCCACCCAAACACACATACAGAAGTAAGATTTGCTCATCCTTTGGGTTGCTCCCAAGCTAATCAAATTGCTAAACCACACTAATTGTGATACATATCTTTTCTGTCTCACTTGTGCTACCTATGATCATTTTCCAAATAAACAAGTCAACATCTCAGCTTCTGCTACTAATGGAAGCCAGTTTAAACAGATACCAATTTTATTTTTTAAAAGAGGATTAAGTCACATAATCCACATTCAGCACAGGTAAGTACTTACTTCTGCTCCTGACACACAGTAATCTTTGCTAAATATTAGTTGTATGGTGAAGGAGATGACAGAATGGGAAAAGGGGAAGGCTTTGAATGACTCCCAGGTATCTGACTTTGGTGACTAGTGGAAAAAGAACTTTAAGAAGCAAAAGAATGGAGGAGTCATGGTTTGATCTCAAATGTGCTCATCTTGGCATAGCAAGTAACCATTTTTAAAATGTGCTAGGAAGGAAACTGTAAGATATTTCTGTATGTATTTGACAGAGATTTCAATGAAAAACAATGAGTCAGTTTGGTCAAAAAACTGAGTGGGACATTAGAGTGAGCAGTGATTCCAGAACTAAGAAAGCAGTGATTTTATTCTCAAGTCTAAAATCTCACTTCCATAAGTAAAGAAAACTGATCTTCTAGGTAAGCCACTTGTCCAAATTTTCACATTTAATTAATTCAAAGTACTAAGATTCCTACTAATGTATTTATTGGCACTTTCTCCACTACCATTTTTCTTTTCTCTTGTGATCATGTTTGGTGAACATGAGGTCAGCATAGGGTGCTTATTTTCTGAAAAGATGAATTGAGATTTTATTTCCCTAATGATTTCAATTAGTGTTTTTATTTCTTTAGTCAAGTACTGGTCACTTGATCTTTGATACAGGCATCTCTCTCTAATTCATAATTTAACAGAACAATGGTGGCAACTCCAACAGAAATCTAAGAGTAAACTTTAGTATTTGTGTTGTTGATGTTTTCTGCCACACTGACGACCTTAGTGCTAGGAAGATGGCTGCTTTCCAATTCCTTGTTAAAAAATACATTTCTTTCTCTTCTTTTTCTTTTGTGTACAAATGTGATCTCTGATATATAAATTCATAAAGTGAGACTGGTACATCGTTGCTCTATAAAACTGTACAAAAGGACAAAGTTCATTTATACAACTCATATCTTGCCAACCACATAGGGGCGAAATTGAAGAAGTTAGTGTGGGAGAGATGAATGTGGGAGATGTTAAAAAGTGTCACATCTTTTTTCAGATTCACTCTTCTAGATAGATAGAATGTGGGTTTTTAAAGAACTATTAGGGAAGAGTCAGTTGCATTCTTTTTAAGTTAATAGGTATAGGTCATAACAGTACCCTCCTTTTATTTATTGATTGAAGATCAAATTTTAGACCCTCGCACATTAACATGTACATATATTTGAGAAAGAATAACAGAAAAACTGTACATGTGATCAGATTACAAAACAATGGTGTATTTGTAACTAAGATGGATACTTTATAAAGAAAAGAGTTTTATTTAGGTAATAGATTCGGAGGCTAAGAGTCTAAGATCAAATAGTCCAGTTGTGCAATTCTTTCTGTGCAATTCTTTAGAGTGCTGTGGAACTTTAGAGTTGCTGTGCAGTTCTTTAGAGTTTCTGTGCAACTCTGTAGAGTGTTCCATTGATTTTTATCCTTATGTTAGGTCACCTTTAAATTCCTGGAACAAATCACATTCAGCTATGGTCCCTAATCCTTTTAATATGCATTGAACCAGTGGTAATTTTAGCCTGAAATGACATAGGTGATGTCCAGATATTCATGTTGCAACTGGAAGAACATTCTACCAGCACCTCATGCCAAGAGGCCAATATGGCCCTAAACATCTCCAATAGTGGGTGCTCCCCTAAGCATTATAACATCACTGCTACCAAAAAAAGAATCAGCCAGTCCAAGGGATCAGCAGTGCCCACGTTAAAAATGCCAAAGAGCACTAGTCTTACTAACTTCTCTCTTACTTAACTGACCATCATCTCACTCTCTCAAGCCTCTCAGTAGAAGTAAACCTCGTGCTGGTATTGCTTTTTTCCCCTCTGTCTCCTCAAAATTTTGTACACTTCTCTTTCAATACCCTAGTCAAAATGAATCTCACTTAGGGTTTCCTGCCAGGTGAAGTTCTCTTTTGCCTTTTCTTTTTAGTGTATGTGCTTCCTTCTCTGATCAGAGCACCTCTTCTCCTTTCATTAGTTATTTCCCAGTATCTTCATCCCATTTTACTTCAACTGAATATTCATTCCTCTGTCACTTCCTCTAAGAGTATTTTTGACGGTCCTTAACCTAAGTGAGGCAGTTTTGCTGAATTTACCTTCCATAGCAGTACTAGAATGCCACAGTACAGTATGCCACAGCACTCAACAGAGTTTATTAAAATCATGTATTAACTTCTGTAAGTGCTGGGAAAATCATATGCAATCCAACTTTTTTCCTATTAGATCTTCAAGACCTAGGTCAACCACTATACATTGTTTTCAAATATGGTAGAATGAGCATAAGAATAAATGAATGAATTAGCTTCAATTCTTTTTATTATCTGAAGCATTCAGAAATGTGATAGTTAGACATATATAAGTTAATGTTTTATATTGCTATGCCTCAGCTACATTCATGAAACAGAAATAACCAATTGAAATTACTACCTTTTACTTCTCTTTAGACAAAAAGAACTCTAATTATTTGTAAAATTCTTAAATATCTGAGCTAATTGTACCAGAACCAAGACACAGATTAAAAAGTTGTGCAGCATGAATTTTTAGGACTCAGTGTTGAGTAAATTATCAGATACACTGAAAGGCTTGGAAGTGAAATTCAGAGCAAAAGAGATCAATTCATCACAATCTTTTACATTAATAAGCTTCAAGCTTAGTTTCCTAGGAAGTTCTAGTTTTCCCAGACAGCATTCAACTTTTGGAGAAAGAAACAAAATTAAATCTGCACACAGTCAAATGCCACAGGCAATGTGAGTACCGTGTGGGTTCAGACCAGGTCAGAATAAAAATGACTACTAACCAGACACCCAGCTTGTAAAATGACAAAGAACAAGTTATTACTTACTGCCCTTTATAAATGTTAAAAAATAAGTCATAGTGTCAGCTACTGGAAGCACCAAGTTTCAGTGCTGCTATGGGCCAGCAGTGTTTCAAATAAGAATTGACGTGCATTTCTGTAAATAAAAGCCTAGCTTTCTACTTCATGCAATCAGAATACTGATAGTACAGTGTAACCTCATGGTGATTTCCCAGCGATCAAGAGTCTGAGAGCATATCGTCATAGTAGCAAACACTTAAGAAAAAAAGACAACCCCATATTGTCAAGGTGTACAAGATGCGTTCTGCCCTTCAGGCATTATGTTTTGGTTTGCTGTTCATTTCACTTTGTTTTTACTTTTTTTATGTATATATTTCATAGTACTTTAAAAATTTTATTATCTCCTTTTTCATTAGCTGTTGTACAAAAATCCCTAGAATCATACAAATTCTTCTACACCTAAGAATCTTCTAAATCAACAGCATGTTCTCCAGAGTACTCTTGTCTTCTTACATGATTTTGTGAATGTTTTAAGTGATAATTGATCTCGGGAAAGTTTCAGATTTCTTAGGCTAATTTTGCTTGGAGATTTTCAAAGCCTCCATGTGTCAATCTGCAAATTGAAAGTTATACAGAAAGTTAAATCAGCACTGGAGTTTTAAAAGGGTATATTTCTACTCAATATATTCAAATTGTGGCATACACACACACACACACACACGCACACACACACACACACACATACACACATTCTGATTCTGCAAGTTAAGACAAATCTGATTTTCCCACTCATTCCTTATTTTTGTCATGCCATATACAAAAACAAATGTTCATCTGGTTGCAAGAATCTTTAAAGATTTGACCTCCCTAATTAGTCTATCTGAAGCAGCTCCAATGATTCCCACTTTCATTATACTACATGTCACTGCCTTATTATTGCATTTTTATCTTCACACTTATTATGATCTTTATTTTTTGTTATTTTTCCTGTTTCCCATTGTCTGCCACCACCACCATAGAATAAAGCTCCACAGAGGTACAGGTTATGTTATTACCTTACTGAGTTTCATGTCACTGACACAAAGAGCTGTTAGTATGTTGTGAGTCAATATTTGTTAAATGAGATTGTTTACTGAAGACAACATATTTTATGATTGAAAGTTAATTGGAAGAAATCACAGGGCTTTCGCAAAGATGGCATAAGCTTTATCTGATGAGTGTCTATGTCTCCAGAATATGTTTTGTTTTCAAACACCAACAAGGAACTCCTCACATAACCAAAATAAGGACACAGTGCAGGTCATCTGGAGAGTTTCTGCCTCTCACATTGGTCCTGGACACTCTTGCCTACTGATAATCCAAATAGACTAGGACCAGATCAGTGGAGCCTCAAACATATACATACATATATACATACATTATATTTATATGCAAATGAATACAAAGCAAATTTCATGAAGTGGTATTTACTTTTGTAAAAGTTATTAGTTAATTTATTTGGAAACAAAATACAAGTTAGTAACTCTTGTAAATAAATTATTCTAGTAATTCTAGTAAAAAAAGTTAGTAATTCTTTTTCCTCGGTAAAGGATAGAGAGATAGTTGCTTAAAAGATCTATCATTTTCCTCTAATACTAGGACTAGAAGTCCCATTTGACCCAGCTACTCCCCTTCTGTATATTTTCCCCAAAGAATTAAAAGCATCATACCACAGCAATATATGAGCACCCATGTGACATAGTTTATAGTGGCTAAATCTTGGAAATAACTCAAATGTCCATCAGCTAATGGATGAGATGTGTTCTTTTTTTATATGATGGAGTACTACTCCTCCATAAAAAATAATCTTGAGACATTTATTGCTAAATGTATGAACCTTGAGACCATAAATAGATACCCATATGTAAATATTACATTATCTCATTGGTGTGAGGCACTAAAAGTGTAAATAAGAACCAAATTGTACAAGAGATATGGTGAAAGGAGAAGAAATTATTCAAGTTGAAAGGGGAGCTAGGGAGAGGGGAGGAGAAAGGGAAGAAAGGAAAGGAAAAAATGAGAAAAGAATGACAAAATGAAAGCAAACTTTGTAAATAAGGACAGGAAGGGGGGTTAAATGGAGGGGCGGGTTGGGGAATGGGAGGAGAAACACTGACAAATCAAGTTGTATTATCCACAGGTACAAAATTATACATGAGATCATTATATTGTACCTATAAACTTAATTAAATTAAAAATCAATGAACATGCTGAAATGGTTGTGGAAGATCCTATATATGCCTAGTACATTTTACTACTGCCATTAAAGTTTAACTTACTTAAAAAAAAAGATATATCCAAACATAACTGAGTAGTAATTATCCAGGTGACACAAACACAGGAAAGTAATGTATTTGTATTAAAAAATTAACTATATATATTATATGTATTATAATATATGTCAACAGTATGAATTATCTGTTAGACATAAGGTGAAAAATTCCATAAGAATTGCACATTAAAATTATACATCAAATATAATTTCATTTACATAAATTATTTCTGAATGTTTAAAATTAAATTTATTTATGACTCTCAGAAATATATGTAATCACACAAGCCAAAGTGAGTATATTTTATTCTAGAATCATGTGATAAAATTAGAGAAATGACTAAATAATGCTAGCCAATAATTTGATTTAGCCAACATAACCAGAGAAAATCCTTGAAATCAATAAACTGTGTTTCATGCAGAAAAATAATTTTTCACTTTTTAATCTCTTACTCTGATATCAAGTATTTTCTTTTGTTAAATACATCTCTTTGAATTCATGCACACTGGAAAAGATAATATAGCTGGAGGATGTTTTCTATTTTTTCCTAAAATAGTCAGAAGCTTCATTACACTAATGCAGTATTTAAAGTTATATTCTTCAATATCTGATATAGAAATAAAAAATATATATACACACACATATCATATAATGTTTATATATGCCATAGATTTTTCATACATACATATAGTATTCATATATATAGGAATGTGTATATATATGTATATATATACACACACACACACACACATACATATATATATATATATACACAAACACATAATATTCAATGAGGAAGAACTGAAATTATGAGAGAGTAAACAAAAAGAGTCCTTAACACTGAGAGTCACAATTTTGTAGCAAGAAATGCTTCTCTGCATGAAATATTGTAAGTTAAGTATGCACCAATCAGATTTTTATGAGTGGTTTCCCTTTAGCTGCTTTTTATCCATTCTATGACTGAATTACAGAGAAACAGCCTTAAGTAAATTTTACTCTCTTATCTCGTTCTTTTAAAAATGCCATCTCTTTTTTCCTTCACAGAAACTAATTTTGTAGACCACAGCTAGCAACATGGCACTTTCAAATGTGGTTTCAAATGTGGTTTTGACCTCTGTTTGTGTACTGTCTACTATGCTGTGTTAATGCCCACATCGGACAGCATACTGAAACGACCAGGACCAATAATGTGAGACCAAGATAGACTGAGAAGCCCCCCATCTTGTCCTCCTCCACTCGTCTGGGTGTGCGTGTGTTTAACATTTCTAATTCATCCTCTGGACAATTGGGAGATCTCAGACTGCCTTATCGTTCTACAGTTAATCAGATGAAAATTCCTGACATTCAGACAAGCAAAGTATATTTCTACTGTCACAAAAAACATTAAGGGTAGGACCTATACCAAAATTCAGGTGCAGAGATGAATGATTATTCTAGAAAATAATCGGTGGTAGAACCATTTATTTAGAAGCTGAACACTAATTTGCTGGTTTCATGGAGATTAAGTGACTAATAGTCACTGTTGTCCTTTTAAATGTCAAAAATTTCCTGCAGATACATGCACTTACTTTAGAGCAACAGGCTTGTGTTAGCTGTTCTAAATATTTGGTCGGATAAATAACATTAGAACTCCTGATTTTTCCTTTAACAGCTGAAGTGTATTCAAATTATAAATTGAAAGATATTTGATTTTTTAATCATTGAAGCTCTTTGATATTATCAAGTCCCATAAAGCTATTTTGCATAAGTAACTTTTTCAATTTTTATCTTGTCTGATTTCCATTTCAGTATCGGAACAGCAAGATATATGCCTTCTTTGTTTGTATGTGCTTTTCAGTATTTATGTAAATATATGTAAAAAGAAAATGAGTAAAATGTATTCCAAGAAAGGTATTAGAATACGAACACAGCTAATGCTATTCATGGGAACCACTTAGAAAAAATTGATTCTTTTCTATAGAGCTGTATGGAATATAATTGATCTTAAGAGAGAGCAGCATAGTCACATTGTGGAACTGTAAATTTAGAGTACATCTCCATAGCAGTATGACTGCACATTTCTGCATATGCCACTAAATTTATTTGAACATTTTATATACCAGTTAGAGGTCTCAACCTTCCCTATTTGCCTGTGGTTGCCTTCATATAGCAAAGTATCACAACAGGAAAACTCTCCCTTCCTAGGTAAGCGGAGATTTGTAGACCTGTGACGTAGTAGCTGGAATTACACTGTCATGCATGTAGACCCAGAAGGAGGAAAGATTCAGTCCGCTTTTTGGCATCAACAACTCCTAGTTTTGTCCCCTAAAGCAAATCAACCGTTTGTATGGTCACACTGCATATTCTTATAAAATGAGAGCAATAATACTTTTCTTATAAATATTTTGAAATTAAGCAAAACCAAAAATGTGAAATATATTCTGATATGCAGATATCACAGAAATACATTTCCTTGATTAATAAATTTGCAGCATGAGTGTTGATATCTGCAACACTTCCTATGCAACAATTGTTCAAGATGTCTAATAGTTAACTGCATAGAAACAAGAATGAAACATGAATTTCTATAGTTACCAATAGATATTGGTGTAAAGTTCCAGAATATGTTTCTGAAATATATTTACATGATGAAAATGTTCATTTGTATAACTTTACTTGCTGCTTTAAATTATAATTAAGATATTTATAATGTAATATCCATATATATTTACATATATATATAAACATGTTTGCTTAATGTAAAATTTACAAATTACTTTAAAAGACAGATTTTGATTTTTTTATTGGAACTTGCCTATTACAAGTCTCGTCTTCTCAACTCTTCATTTAATGAAATAGTCAATTTTAATAAGATTGGTTGATATTAATATTAATACAAATAGTATTATAGCAATAAAAACTCTTGCTGAGCTCCAACCGTTATATGAGGTAACGCCTGTACTTCAAGGCCTATGCTAAAGCCTATAACTAATGTATGGCATGGGGTTAATAATTGTAGCAGGTGCTGTCTGTGCCCTCAGTAAATCTCCCACTGCATCGCTGCCACCTCTGGTTATTTACCACTGTCACTTGGTGGCTCCACTGTGAAGACCTGTCTCTGACTGGGTGGTATTTTCCACCCTAGCAAGCAGGCTTCCCTTCATGCAGCAAAAGAAAAAGTGCCCAAGATTTATTACCCCTCAAAGCAATTCCGCCATCAGTAATGAAACGAGAATTGATCTTCAAAACACTCATTTTCTAAGCCCTTCCATGGAGGCGACTGGGCATTGCTCTGTATCACTTCCTGGTGATGCTCAGAGGACTGAGGTCCAGCCGACCACATCAGTTGGTGGCTTGATAACAAACATGTATGAATTTAATTTTCTATCAGAAACTCACTTAACCTTACAAACAAATCACTTGCATTTCAGTCCTTCATTCAGACTCTGTTTGGGGGAAATGCTCAAATCACAAAAGTAATGCTTGATAGACACATTAGGGTGCATAAACAGGCATCGCTCTGTGCACATATACTGGTCAGCCTGTGCTTCAGTGTATCAACAAAGACATTATTTAACTTTTCTCTAAGCTAGTTTATAATAACTATTACAAAGGGAACATAGCTGAGTTGGGGGTTACTGAACCGTTTTTTAGTAACATGGAATGGATTGCTTTACTTTGTCTCCGGAGATTTTGTTGAATATGAAGAATAAAGTGAAAATCATGGAATGTGAAGAATGGTAGGCTTTGGATTAAGAGGCTGACCCTGGAGGCGTTCTGTAATGTTCACTTCTGCTAAGGAGGGCTTTGGCGCCCTTGTGTGATGAAAGTTCCTGACACCTAGCAGGAGCTGATGTCATGTCATCCCACCTACAAATGGTAGGTCTGCAGGGTGCACTGAGCACAACGATGTGCATTCTAGAAATGCGGTCCATGCTTCGAGAAGCAGGTAGAGTGCTCACTATCACTGATTATCACTCTTAAAGTCATGCGGTACACCCCTTTCTGCCCTGGGATGTAGGGTACACAAAAGGAGATGCTCTTCGATGCCACAGGCACCAGCGGGCACACTTCCGGAGGAACAGTTAGTCCTTTAGTGTCTCACTGAAAGGCTCTTTAGGGGCTGTTCTCTTTGAGTTAATGGGACTGTGAGTGTTCAGTGAAGGAAGATTAGCTCCAGAAGACAGGGAAGCAAATTAAACCCTTATTTTGATTTGAATTGGGAGTGAATAAAGTGTCCACTGTTCACTAAATGCAAGTGAAGTTACCATCCAGGCATGAATGGAGACTCACTTCTCTGTATGGCAAGCAAATCCCCAGGGTGAGTTAGCACCTGGGAATCTCCAGGGACAGAGCTGAGAGGGATATGACCATTCATCATACTCTAGGAAGTATGGGGTTTTTCAGTAAATGCTGTATCAATGTATCTAAATCTTCCCAGAACCAATAAAAATCCCTTTCCCTTTTCTACATTCTATTACACGCAATTGCTATTCACCTAGTTATGTATATCTTAAAAGTAGTCGCAGAGGACTTGGAGTGCCTGGGGGATGCAAATTCAAAAGCAAATGTAATCGTATATCGTTGGCATTCATGAGAAAATTCGCATTAGCAATTTGAAAGGCAGGTCCCCAAGAGGCAGTAGAGAAATCAAGAGTAACTAGGAGCACACACTAAAGTAATGATAGACATGTGGCAAATACAGAAGTCATTTATTATTATCAAGTAGCATGTACAGGACATAATGTATACACTATATGCTCTGACTGCACAGTAGGTGTGTTTACACAGGAATGACTACAAAACATATGAGTAATTTAGGGCAGTATTACATCATGATTGCCATAATGTCATTACATGGTAATTATTTTTCAACATCTTATGGTCTTATGGAACATTTCTCAGGGAGGAAGGCTGTCATTGAATGCATGTTCATTGTGTGGTTCATGAATGTGTGAGAATACTTGAGAAGGGGTATGTGGGTAATATCCTTGCCTGAGATTTTTTAGTGTAAAGAGAGTTTTTTCTTCACTTGTTTTCTTATATTGATGGTAGCCTCTTGATGGCTGCTAGTCAAGGTTAAACATGCTCACATCTCTTCACTGTATGTATTTAAAGTAGATGTTCAAGTGTATCATTTTTCCAGGAGAATGCACTAAATTTTATTAAGATAACAAATAGATCACTAATTCAAATTACTATTGCTTTTGGAAGGCTTTTTCTATGATATCCCTGAAATACACTTAAGGTACTCTAATGTAGCAACCAATTATCCATTCACTCACAGCATTCTTGCAAATTAATACTTCCCCTGTAAAATAGTCACATGCCGAAGATCCTGAAAAACAGAGCATGAAAGTAGACCATATGTTTTCTCTTGTGTACCATGAAAAAGCAGACATACCACAAACATTTCATTCATTTCTTTATTAAAGTAAATTGATTAAATGAAGGTATAATTAAAAGCTTCATGGAATAAGATTGCTGAATCTCGGCAGAATGCTAAAACTGGAGCATTTGGGGAAGGTGGGTTGTCATAAACCAAAACAGAGGTATTTTTAAAATAACTTTCCCTTGCTGTTTTGTACTGAGTAACTATGATCATGATAAGGCAGTTATTGTTTATTAGTCCCCGCATTATTATGAGCTGATCATGTCCGAAGTTTATCTTCAAACCTTGCTCTTTCCTTAAGCTTGTGGAGAAGCTGCTATTATTATTCTGACTTTACTGAGAAGACCCAAGTACAGAGTTAAATAACTTATACGAAGTCCTTCTCCTGAACAGCAGCACAGTCTGAACTTTAGTGCAGGCAGCAGAGAATTTTAAGGTGGCAGAATATGAGCACTGGACATGCACCTGCCCCTCCACAAAGAAAACCCAAAATAATAAATATTCAGCTTAATTAATATATACAGTCACTATGTAGTAATTAAACATTTTCTGGTAGACAAATTTAAAAACCAGGACAGCTTAGCACCAGACCATGGACTACGTTCACTACTTCCTTTTCAGGAGTTCATGGACTCGGTGGATCCCTGGTTTTATTTTCCACTGGGTATGTGGGGACGGACAGGGCCAAGGCCGTATCGGACACACGAGCTCAGGGAACAGTGCGCATCAATATCTATGCAGGGTGTGCTGCCGGATTAAGTTGGTAGCTCTGCCCCAAAATTAGGATCTTTTGTTTAGCCCAAGTGGAGGGAGAGAATTACGGTTATGGAGTCATGGCTGCTGGCTTGTGTCTGCCTTTCCACGGATCCTCTTCCTCCCATCGAGGGGAGAAAGGCGATTCCTGCACCAACACCCTGCTTTGCTCTCAAGCCAGCCCCTCCCCTCCTGCACATTTTACTAAAACTCTGTTCATGACTAATCCAACTACTGTACTGCAAGCTGATTAAAGTTCTCTCAGTTTATTCCAAGTGCATATATCAGGCAAGCTTACAACAATCCTGCAATTCCAGGAAATAAAATGTTAAAGACACTCATGTTGAAGTCAAGAGATCTGGGTCAGAGGGCAGGCTTGGTAACATAACATTTGTGCACTGCAAGGCTATTACAGAAAGTAGTACTACATGACTTAGAAGCTTGCGTTACATGATTTAGAAACTTGCCTGCTCCTTGTCACCATTGGGCCTTGACTTTTACATTTGTCTCTGCAGTTTTGCTAACTTTCCATTCTCAGTGTGAACTTCTGAGATGTTGCTCAATTTTCTCAAATTACATTGGTCATTAATGAAAGTGGGAGACTATCACTGAGTCCTGTGGTTTCTTGGCACATTCTGCTTTACTCTGAGCCAGTCACTGCTGATGTGTTCAAGGGAGCATCCGTGCTTGGAGAAGCTCTGTGCAAGGCATTCTTCTTTCCCTCTCAGTGTGGTTTCCATGTTTTTCCTTTGCTCCATCCACACTGCTCACAACCCAGCCTGGAACCAGATACACATTAGCATGTGTCTACATTTAGGGGGTACAGAAATAGAAAGAAGTACTTTAAAAGTATCAATATTTTGTCTTTTGTGGCTATTGAAATGTTAGTTGATTTTTCTTAGCCTCCATTTTATTTCTTTATTGAGTAATTTTAAAAATAAAAATGAGGCACATTTAAGAAAGCACATCTTACAACACAGATAGGTTTACAAAAGTGGGACACTGGTTATGCTAGTGTGAATTCCAGATACAGGAAGCTGATGGTGTCTGCTCTAAACAAGAGTGTAGACAACAGACACATACCATTGAGAAATCTGAGATATCTGAAACTGAACCTTTGGAAAAGTGTTTCCTCAGGTCAGTGGGTGAATTTTTTCATATGCAATTGGTACATCCTTGTAAAGAATTTTAAAAGGCTGGGGAATAAAAGTAGACCCCCTTCCCATGACCACACCACAGCAGCAGCAACCTCAGTGTCTGTATATGTAATGACAATAACACTTCCTCAACAAGGCCAATCCGATCCAAATTTCTGCAGTTTCTAAAAGGCAAGGAAGGACACTTCACCTACTAAGGCGAAATGGGCTTTTCTGGTGTTCCTGATGAATTGTTTCTCTCTCTCTTTCTCTCCTTCTCTCTCTCTCTCTCTCTCTCTCTCTCTCTATATATATATATATATATATATCCTTTTTATTTCTATTATTTTCAAATTGAAGTCTCTCCATTTTAGAGGAATTTCCCAGTTTTGCAGCTTGATTTTTCAGGGGCAACCACATTTGCCTCTTAAAGCAACTCCTATTTCCCTGAGGTCAGGAATGGCAAGGCAAGGACATATCGGGGGCCAGGTTGATGGAAGAGAAGGTAAAAAGTCTAATTGCCCAGGGGCTGGGGGTCATGAACCTTAGCCAACAGGAGCAGAAAGGGATAGTGTAGATCGTGCTGTGTGTGCTCCATGATTAGTTTTTCCTTCTTCCCATGCATATCTTTTGAAGGAAAGCATGCTCTTAGTAGACATCCTAGAGCAGCATGATTTTAGTGTGTTTATAGCAATGTTCATTTATAGACATAATGTGATTTCACTAGTTTTTTTCTAATATGTCAGAAAAATCACATTTTTACTTAGAATAAAAGGATATTTGTCATCATCTCTGGTCCTGAAATCTCAGATTGACAAAAGAGAAATTTAAACCCATCCAGTTTTCTGGACCAGTTTCTTAGAAGAAAGAAAATTTAGTAATGGAAGTCTATATGGTTTGAATTTACCCAGTTTTCCTAAGCAGTTTCTCAGGTGTAAGAAACTGATAATGTGTATCATGTATATCTTGGGCTTTGCCTAATTCCGAGTGCTCAATTACATTCATTATTAGTGGATTCCTAGAAGAGCTAGAGTACATCATAAATTAGGTGTTCCTCCTCCAGTCTCCACTGTGGACAACCTGAGAATGTGCAGCTGTAAGATTTGTACCGCAAGTGGCATTAATAACAATTGGCAGAGCAGGAACTCTGAGAATAAACATATTGCTTTCTCTGACTTCTATTTTTGGATCAGGCTTTCCTAAAAGCCCTGTGGGACAGAGAGTCCTGAAAATCCAGGAGCTGGTATGTGCTGTATTTCTGTCTCCATATTGTATAGTGTCATTAGCACTATGGAATTAAAGAGGATAAAATAGACCATTTTAGAAGCCACAAAGAAATCCTGCAAAAGGAGAAGGGTTTCACTGTGTTTTGCCTCATACTACAAGAAGGGAAGTGTTTCACTGGGTCTTCCTTTATCTTTTGCATAATATTTCACTGAATGCTTCATCTTTCAAGCCCCACAAGCACAGCATCTAGCTTTGAAACATTTTAGGTTCAATGTACTGAAGGAGGAATCTAATAGGAAGAGAAGTTTGTTTTCCTGTAGCAAGAGAAAGTTTTTTCAATATGCAGAAATATGAACAAAATACCCTACAGTAAAGCCTGGACAAAACTGTGACATCTCTAACACTGGTAACTGTGAGCAGAAGCACAAGATCAGAAATTGGATATTACTGGTCAGTTGAGGGAAGTTTCTTCCTCCTATGAGAGCTTTGTGCTCTTTGTCAGATTGCTTAACCCCTCCCAGTCTCAGCCTTCTCATCTGTAACATGCAAGCAATGATATTACACAACTTATACTCCCTTGAAGATTAAATTAAGCAATGCATGTGCAATTCTTGACAGAGTCTGAATCCTACCCCGAATTTGAAAAATAATATTACTAGCCTTGTTGTCTTCAGCCTTTCAGTCTAGCTGTCGGTATCCCATTCTTTCTCTTTCTTTTTCTCTTTCTCTGTCCCCTAGCGTAATCCTAAAAGAAAGTCTTTATTTCCAGCTTCCTTGCCTCTCTGGTGAGCATAGAAGGCAGACACAACACCTTCAAACACAGGACTGGAAATATCAAAGAGTAAAATGTGCTGAAAGTTAAACAGTTGGATTTGTCCCCCAAGGTCTGGCAGGGTGGTGTTATAGGACCAGTTATGCCTGATGTGTGTTATTGCTTTTGAGTGTGTTTTAACTACGGAAAAATGTAGACCCAGGATGTCAAATCTTGAGATGTAAAAAGAAGCCAGTATGTCTTCTTCTGTGGGATTTCTTGCTTTTTAAATACTTGACTGTTGAATCAGCAGCCAATGACTTCTTCAGAGAATTTCCACTTCTCAGCTTTTATATAGAAATGAAAAAGAAATATAGGTTTAGAAGGGTTTAGGAAATCATCCAGTTTAAATTTCTACGTGATCGTAAATACTAGCATGTAAAGGGTGTAATCTAGCTACTCATTATAACAGTACTCCTCATTGTAAAGGACTAGATTTCTCATGAAGAAAAAGACTTTCTCTGTTTGTACAATCTTCCTGAATCCTCTTGTGAACCTCATGCAGTAGATATTATTTTTTCCATTTTGATTTTCATAAACCTATTTCTTTCTTTACATCACAAAGCTATGCAGTGAATGTGGATTTTGAAAATGGGATCCCACACTGTCTAGGTTTCAAAGCCAGTGCACTTAGCCACTGCCAAACAGTTCTATTTGTTAAAATGCTCGGGGCTTATATTAAACTAAAATTTGCTGCCCTGAAATGTTCACCCTTTGGTCCTCATTCTGGTCTCTTGAGACACAAATAATAAGTTTAATCCTTCTTCCAGAAGACAGCCCTTCAAATATTTGAAGATGGCTCTCCTATGCCTGCTAAGTTTTCACTTCCCCAGGCTAAACATACTCATTGCTTTCCACTGACCCTCATAACTCACGTCTTCCTGCCACTTCATCATCCTTAGCCTTCTCCCCAGGAAAGGTTCAGTTTGTCAAAGTTCCTCTTCAACCATGATACTCAGAACAGAACACCATCCTCTTCATGATCAGAACCTCCCTCACTCTGATCACTGTGCTTTCCTCCATGCAGCCGGTGTTACACTGACTTTTTGGCAACTATATGAAAATATAAGCAGTGAAGACTCATACAGCTTTACCTTGTATCACGTTAGGTTTGCTGTTTTTTTAACTTCAATTGAGACAAAGCCACTTTTTCCTACTACACTGATACTCTAATTAATTTAAATAATCCAATTATTTAAACATAAGACTTGTCAATACTTCTTAAATATTATCTCATTATGTTTATTTTAGCCTATTCTGATCTGCTTTGGTTTTTCTTTGATGACTACAGCAAAGCATGCAAAGAGAAATTTTCCTGTGTCTGACTACTTTTTATTAAACACATAATGAGGTAAAAAATTATTTATCTATAGCTCTGGTACTATCCCCCACATCAATCTTTTTCTGTGAAGAAATGCTTTGCACACCTACTTGATTATGAAATCCCTATAAATATTCAGGTTATTTTTATTAGATTTGTAAGCAAGAAATGTGAAAACCATCATGCTTCTTCATGATATATATTATACATTGTACAAATATGATGTGATATCTATCTGTGTATTCATATCTACTCCATTCTTTTCACTGTAGTTGTTTTTTATTTTTGCTGACAGATTCTGTCTCTCCCACATATTTGGCAATTCAAATGTTAGTCAAATAGTCCATATACTTCAGCTGAAATATTAGCACTAGAAGTTAGCCCTTAACTCCAGGTCAACCTCAGCTCGGAGTTAGCAAACTATGACTAGGAACACTGCCACCCCTATATGTCTGTGTCTCCTATGGGACTAATTTTACACTATACCATGACAGGTTAGTAGTGACTACAGAAATCAAGTGAGCCCCAAGGCTGACAGTATTTCTTGTACAGAAAAATTTTCCCATCTTATGCTCTAGCATTAGGAAGGAGTCTGTGCATTCTGTTGTTCAGTTCATTACTGAGAGTGCAGACAAACACAGTTTCTGGTGCCTGTGCTAAAGAGCACTGAATGTAAAAATAATCAAGCTGCTTGCTATAGGAAATATTTACTTGTAGAGGATAAAACTTACATTTTGAGATCATTTTCAAGATATGTATCAAGAACCTAGCTTCACTATACCCATTACTCTAAAGCTATGATGCTATTCTTCTCAGCCTTGATCAGGTCCTTATTTTGTACAAACAATCTTACAGGGAAGGCCAGGGCAGGACATAAAACCATAGACATATCACCCGCTGACTTCTGATAAGTTACTAGAACCATGCCAAGTGTTGTTCTCCCTACCTGTAGTGTGTCCTTTCATATAGTGGGTCTGAGATTTGCCTGAAACAGTTTCTTAACACCTTTCCATAGTGGGTGGTCAAAACTATAAATCCTCCACACTATAGCAGTATCTGCTGTGCTTTCAATATGAACGTCATGCATTGAGGCCTTGATTCCCAGTGCTCAGATATGGGCCTGTAGAGGTGATGGAACCATGAGTGTGTTCACCTCATCAGTGGATGAATCATGGATGAATTCACTGCTGAACGGCCTACGAGGAGATGGCACCTGGCTGGAGGAAGTAGATCACTAGGGGTATGACTTTAAAGGGATATCTTTCCGCTGGCTTATCCGCTTTCTCTCTGCTTCCTGGCTAACATGAGATAAGCAGATTTTTTTGCTATGTCTCTTTTCTGTGATGTTTCTGCCATGACTCAGGCTGCTCATGAACTGCAACCTCTGAAACTGTGAGCTACAGTAACCCTCTCCTGCTTTAAGTAGTACTGCACCTCAGTGACAAAAGACTGACTGATATAGCACTGGTTACCTATATTTTTCTATTCTTATTAAGATACCATAAATACCAAGAGTATGTCTACAACATATAATTGCCTGCAGTTTGTAGACAGAGAAATAGGTACTCAAAGAGGCTGGGGCTACGCCAATGTCACAGACCAAGATGGGAACAAAGTAGGAAGAACCTTTGGTGATAGGTGTGTATTCAAGTCTCAGGTTTTATTTGGTCATGAACAGAATTGTGATAACTGTAAATCTCTGCTAAGCTTTCATTTTCACAGCTATGAAACAAAAAGGCAGGACTATGTCATTTATATGTTAATAGTGCATTCCAAGGCAGAATTTCATTGAAAGTTTTATTCAGTAGCCTCAAAAGAATTTCTTCACACTGGTATCCTTTGGCAAGATTTCATGGTCTCAAGCAAAAGACACATTGAACAAGACTGTATCGGTCATTAAGCTAAATTGTATATCTTAATTTCTCTGATAAAAAGAAAATAAAATGTAGAAATAATTTTATTAACATAACAGACCTATTTGCATTTATTTCATGCTGTTAATAACTTAATACATAATCATGCCTTCTCTAAGAAAGAACTAATGCTTTTCCCATGACCGCATTAACTGCACTGCATTATAACTCCTACTAATCTATCATCTATGAGGACTTCCTATTTTGAGAGCTTGGGATAACATTCATGAAACTGATAGCATTATGTTCTGAAAACAAAGACTGTGAGGGGACAATTTATCTTCCTACTTTGCCTGACTTAACAGCAGTTGAGATTTGTTACTCTATATCAGATTTTTTCAGTTGATAAATATTTTACATTTTAATTTATTATTGATGGAGGTTGATAGTAAATAACTCTATGAATGCTGAGGTTGGAAATCTGTTCTACAAATTATTAAGAATCTTCTCTTCCTTCAGTGTACTTTTATCACACTGAAATAAAACAACAGAGCTACCTTAATTAAATGAATTGGAGATTTTTAATTTATTTGGTCCAGTTAATTAACTGGTCAATTAAAAACAAAAGGGTAATTAGTGCTGAGTACATTTGTTCTGATGATGAACATGCCATCTGAAAGTGGATCTTGATCCATGAAATTCTTTAATGCCAAAGCAGTGTCAGATAGGGAAAAATTAAAGCCTTTAATAGGAGCCACGCACTTGCAGTGAATTTTCCAGATACATGAAAGCAACACAAAAATGTCAGGATTAGAACTGGGCTCACATTCTAAAGTAACATTCTTTCACTGTCCATTCTCTTGCTCTGTATTTAGAGCAAAAGCAAAAACCACTTAGGATTTTTTTCTATTGCCAAAGTGAGAAAATTATTTCAAATAGTTCAAAAAAGTAAGGATGTGACATTATTTTTAATTGACCTTGAGATTTCCTTAAACAGTATATATTAATATATATAATTCTCTTGATCCAGATTGGCATCCCCTAGAGTTATCTACAGAAAATGAGTATTATATTGAAAGAATTGGGCACAAATAATTTTCCACTTCTGTCCCCATTATACAATGTAGTATTTTAGGGGACATTTGCTATTCCCTGCAACTTGTTAAGTGTAGTAGATAAATACGAACAAGAATCATTGATGAGCTCCTTCCAAAGATTTTTTACAGAACTACATGTGTACATCAACGTTGCCTTTTTAGTCAAGAGAATTATCCTAGTTTTCATTGCAAAGAAAGATTTAAACACTCCTTTTTAAAAGAGAGAGAGAGACATGCTATCTTTTTCATCCTGAGTACCACCATTCTTTCCTATGCTGACTGGGCAAATCAAAGTTTAACATGGAAATAGCCCCCAGAATCACCCTGCTGCTTTATATGTAGCTAATATTTGCATTCCCATAGTCCTTCCTGTTTTGCTGCAGATTGTACACAGGCATACACTTACAGATGAATTTAGGGCCAGGAGATAGATGGAAAGACAGGTTTTGTTATTTTTACACAAGGGATCATTCCAATCCAAATAAAGAAACTGTTGGTGTTGTCTGAGTTAGGTACCATTAGCTTCAGGTATGATTTCTTTGTCACATGATTTCTTAACTTGTATCTGTCATATATGTCAGAGGTAGGTCTAGGACACATGGTTAAAAGACTTCATATCAAGACGGGATTCACCATGTGAAGTGTACGAGAGTCCATGTTTTTCTACTTAACACATTGTGTTCTTGCTGTTATATGTATACTGGGTTAGAAAAATCATGTGTGTTGAAATCCTTATAGTGAAATGTGTTTTAGAGTTTAAAATGCAGTAAATTTAGCATCAGCAAAAAAATCCCCAAACCTCTAAATCCATAGAAAGTCAGACAGTAAATATTTTCAGCTTTCCAGGCTGTATACACTCAAAGGAGGAACCATTCAATTCCACCTTTGTAGCACAACATAAGTCATAGAACATACATAAAGTAATAGGCAAAATGGAGTGTAACGAAAGTATTTACAAAGGTGGGCCTAATTTGTTTTAGGGGCTATGGCTCCTGATTCTGGCTGTACAAATGTACATGTGCTTGTGTGTGTGTGTGTGTGTGTGTGTGTGTGTATCTTTGTATGTATGCATATACTGTATTTGAATACATGTATATTCTGTACTCAATGTACACAGTACATTTATACATCATGCACACAATAGGAACTATGCCATCATCAACCAGTATTTCAATTTTAGCCTAAGTATATAACTATTCATGCTAAGTTAGATAAAAAGCTGTACTCTGTCACACTTTGTTTGGGGACAGATTTTGCCATCAAATTTGTATGTATATTTCAACTTTCAGAATTTTAATTGCAAGCAACGGATTGTGGACCTGTACATATTCACTTTTGAAGTATTTGAAGTTGTTACTTTTGCACTGAGAAACTCCATGAGAGGAAAAGTAAACACATATAGTCTATAGATGACCAAGTTCATCCAGGAATAACAGAACAATAAACTTAGCACTTATATTAGGAAGCAATGCACACACTTCTCTGGGACAAAATCCATTTAAAAGATTGCCTGGTCTGTAAATCTCACCTAAAGCAAAATATTGGTGATACATTTATAAAGCTGTTTTAGAGCTTCTAAAATTTCTTTTAAATTTGCTTTATAAGTAACCTTTTATTAGTGCATTTTTCCCTCAAGTCCTAGTGCTCATTTTGATGCCAAGAATGTTTAACTATTTTGCATGTCATTGACCAACATTGTTATGGTTTGTGTCTGCATGTCCCCCCAAACTCTTATGCAATTCTGGGTGACTTTTACAGTTTATGACTGATCCATGATCCAATGCTGAGATTATGGGTATGAGAGCTACACCTGCCCTAGTGCAAATAGTTTGCTGAGATTATGGGTATGAGAGCTATACTCACCCTAGGGCGGATAGTTTGTATATGTAAGGGAGAGAAAGAGGCTGCTGGCTGCCATTCCTGCAGCCATTCCTCTTCTTGCACTTGTTGCTTTCCTGTGTACCGCTACCATGAACTGTTGCCCTCTGCTATGTGCCACTGTGCCTCAGAACCAGCCAAGTATGGACTGAAACCTCCTCAAATTGTAAGCTAAATAAACCTTTCCTTCCTTCATTTTGGGTGTTGGGTATTTTGTCTCAGCAATGAGAAAAAAGTAACCAAGACAAACATAAAGTTTACCCTGTGTACTGAGAAGAAATAACCAGACTTTTCTTACCTGGATTGTTTTATTGAACCAGAGTATTCTTCTTCCTCAGGCAATTTAAACTTTTACAAATGGTAACTGGTGCATAAATATGAGCTTTTCCATCTAGCTTTTAAAGAGTAATGCCAAATAAGATATCTTTGGGCTTTGTCCTCATTAAAGTATGCAGATAAGCAATCAGATGCTAAGCAATCAATATTTGCTTAGAAATTATTCACTGGGTTCAACTGAACAACATTAAAATGTTAGGGATAGAAGAAATATAAAGATGATTTCTATGCCAAACTCCTCAACTTTGACAGGAGGACACTGACAGTGAAAATGAATTCAAGTGAATCATCCAACGCTACTCAGCTGGTTAAGAGAAAGACAATAGTAGAAGCAAATTCTCTAAATTCCCACTTCAGCTTTTTTCCTTAGAAAGTAAGGCTGCTCAGCTGTCTCACACAACTCCAGCCCATGTTACTAGATAGCTGTCAAATACAATCCCAGCCCATACTACTGAATGAGAGCTGTGCATTCAACATCACACTAAGCATTAAGAGAAAGGTGGCATATAATGCTGATTCTCAAGGTAAAGTATGAAAACTAGCAATAGAATGGAGGCCATGACAAACGCGTTCCTCAAGGGGTTTCCAACATGGAACTTTGCTATAGAGTCTTTAAGAAAATGTTCATATAAGTTCAGGATATAGAATAAAGTTGCCAGCAGATTCTTTTGGTTACAGTAAACAAAATATAACACAAGTAGGATTAAGTGAAAATTTATTTGATTGTCCCACAAGTTTTAGACTTCCAGGGGTTTAGGCATGGTTGACTGCTTCATAATTCTATTCGGGAAATAGTGGAAGGCTCTTAGTGGTTTGTCTGTTGTCAGTGCTGTGGGTTGATCTTATGGACTTGCACATGCTAGGCAAGCACTGAACCACTGAACCACACCCCCAGCACAGTTAGAGGGCCTTTAGATGTCAGAACAAAGCACAGTGACACTTACACATATTAAAGGAAGAACTTTTCTTACAGTTGCAAATGAAAGGAAGAAATAGATACATTTGTACACGACTCTTAAGGATTAATGAGGGAAATAGTTGAGGTGGAGGTTTAGCAAACTGTCCACAATGGGGCATTTAGAGCTTTTAGTAACAATTTCAAGCTGGATCATGAAAACACTTCTTAAGTAGATTAACGTGTTAATTTCATAAGAATGGAAAGTTTATACTGTTAATACCAACAAAGGGTCTTACTTTGTCATGGATTTCAATCAAGTCATAAACTCATCCTTTTATAAAATATTATAGCCAAGGGAAATGATTCATAATTGACAAAGACATCATGGATTCCAAGATTTTCCTCCACCAAAGAGATGGAGGAAATACCACTCCAGTTATGTGGACCAAGGATCTATATGGAGGGATTCTTCAAAGCAAGTCACAGGATTTTTATCACAAGAAAGGGACAAGATTATCAGATAGGGAAAAACATGATATATTCATTAAATAAGTGCATATTATCTATCTTGCAAACAGGACTTTTTCTGGTAAAAGTACTATTATTAATAATTCTGTCAGACATTTGAGTACAGAGAAATTTCCTATGAAAACAGCTATGTAGTGTCATGTTACCATTACACAGTTTTGAAAGAGACACAGGCTCTAAGGATTTCTATGTACACGAAATGGCATCTACAGGAAAAGAACACATGATTCATGTGCACAGTGAGTAGGGAGAAAATAATGTTCCTGAAGAATTTTGTCAGTAAACTATTTGCAAAAAGGTAAAAAGTTGACATATGATCTTGAATACCATTCCAAGGAGTTTTGAAGTTTGTGCAATGGAGATTGATTCAAAATTTCAGAATACTGATATAATTGGACCAAATCTTTGTTTTAGGAAGAAAGTTTTGGTGGAAACACTCTAATAGATAGGAAAAAGAAAGATTTGATACAGGAAATGTATCTAGAGATTTAATTTTTTAAAACCACTATTCTAGTAAAAATTATTATCATTTCTTTTTTAAACTACAAAAGTAGACTTTAATTTATTGGCATAATTCTAGCTGTTTTCCCTCCCTTCCCTCTGGACAGCAGCCAAAGATGTAAATTAAATCTTGATCCTGCCCTACATAAAGTCCTCAGTTATAATCTGAAATTACAATGTTCATTCTCAGAGACTGTAGGTCATACATATTTGAAGCACTTTCTCTTCCTGCACCATTATCTCTTTGAATAACAAACTGGACCTTTTTCGGATCTTTGAAGATGTGGAGTCAGTTCTGCCTTGGGACCAGGGCACATGCACTCTCTAGCATTCGAGTTCCAGCAGTCATTTGTCCTTATGTCAGTCCTTGAGGCTGTCTCATTTCTTTGCGCACACTCTCTGCCTGCTGGAGGGTTACTCGTATTTTACGCTGCAGCTGAGAAATGCTACCTGAACCGCACTCTGTAAATTTCAGAGGTCTCAAATGTTTTCCTTTATAAAGTATTACCTTACTCTTAGTACATGTACTTATTCACCTATGTATATGGTTTGTTTGTTTATGAGTTTTGTTTTGTTTACTATTTCATCAAAACAGCGGGATTCAGTGGGAGAAATAAACGATTTTAGGTTCACTGATAACACCTCAGTGCCTAATGGCTTACAGAGAATATACATCAGTAATCAATATGTGTTGAACAATCATGCATTTCTGTGATATAATATATTACATGATGTAAATAGAAGTCATTTGAAGCAACATCTGAGGTGTGAAAGGGAATGAAAAATAACATAAAATATGAGAGTATTTGTGAAAGGATATTATCTATCCAATATACTATAATGCCCCAAATATTTTTTGTTTTTCCTGTGATTTTATCCTTTATTTACAATTTGAAAGCATTTAGGTTAAATTTTATAAAAAGTTGAATTTGGTTTAGTGTTCTTTATTTGAGTTGACAAGAGGCAGTTAGAGGCAGTTTTAAAAAGGAATCTAGGGGTGGGGAGTGAAAGGAGGAAGGGAAGGGAAGTAACACTATCAAGGTTATGCATGTGTATATATTCAGTTCTCCACAGTGAATATATATTCATTATGTATCTAAAACATATACTAAGAAAAAAGGGGAACTATTACAGGAAATTTGCAAAATTTCACCACTAGTTTTACACTTAAGTTCCACGTACTTTCAAAAGTTATTGAACTGAACTATATTTTTACTAAAGTAGGAATTTCTAAAGATCTTATAATTTGACGTAAAGTGCCTTGGTTACTTTTTTCTTGTAGCTGAGACAAAATACCCAACGCCCAAAATGAAGGAAGGAAAGGTTTATTTAGCTTACAGTTTGTGGAGGTTTCAGTCCATACGTGGCTGGTTCTGAGGCACAGTGGCACATGGCAGAGGGCAAATGTTCATGGCGGCAGTACACAGCAAAGCAACAAGCGCAAGAAAGGAGGAATGGCAGCAGAAATGGTGGCCAGGTGCCTCTTCTCTCCCTTCCATATACAAACTATCCACCCTAGGGTGGATATAGCTCTCAGACCCATAATCCCAGCATTGGATCGTGGATCAGTCATAAACTCTAAAAGCCACCCCATAACTGCATGAGGATTTGGGGGGACATGCAGACACGAACCATAACATAAAGTATTATCAAATGTAACATAGGTGAGTATACTCTGAACTTATTTTTATGAGTTTATGAAATTATTAGACTTGTTTTTTGAAGACTAAATTAACACTTAAAACTTTGATTTTATAGATCTTTGAATAACTTAAATGTCAAACAAAATTAGAGAAAATTATGACATAACCCTTTTGGAAGCATATCTGACAGCTGAAGGATAATAAGGCTAGGAATATATTACTTGTGGACATCTTGTAGAACAATATTATTTCTATAATATTTTTCGTTTAATGTTTTAGGAAAGAATGTTTCATAATGAGTGTTTTCATTCCTAGTGACACAACCATTAGAAAATCTCTGTATAGGTGATAGGAGAATATTATACCCTATGCTTAATGACGAAAAACATCAAATAAAAGCAAGCAACAAAATTACAGGAGCTAGTTTAATGCTTTATCATTATTAATATTTTGAAAACAACTGACTTTAAAATTAAACTAATGAAAACTTTACTCCTTATATAATATATGCAGTTGAATACCCTTCTAATTCATTAGAAACAATTATCATACTAAATTTATGATATGAGATATGAACTAAAGTTATAAAAGTTTCAACCAAATTTCTCAAACTTTGTAAAGCATTTATAGGTTAAAAAGTAGTCATTTGCATTGCTTTATTTTGAGTGATGTATCAATGTTAAGTAGAATCAATTCCTAATAATCAATATACATACTAACATATTGATGTTTATAGGTTTTTTCATGATAATTTTGTTTCTTTCAGACTTGAAATACAGACTAGAAGACAGACTTTTTATTCTGACTGATTGTATGGAAGAAATTTTTGACCTCATAAAGTGGAGATGAGGTTGCTATGGGAACTGGTAATTCTGCTGCCACTCATAAACTCTTGTGCAGGTAAAGTGTTCTATTATTATGAGTTTAGTTTAATAAATATAGTGGTATTGTATTTCTTTCTTGAGGTGAAACAACTTTTAAAGTGCACAATGCATATGTTATTTGAATGACTAAGTGACAAACTTTTGAAGGTTACCTATAGGGCCAATATAGAGAGAGTTGAATCCTTAAAAGTATATCAAATAATACCTTAATCAGAAACTACCATTATTATATTTATATACAGTGTCAAACGTGACATTATAAAGTAAAACAGTGATTAAATCATTGTATCATCAGTGAACAGTGAAGATTTGCTCTTCATAAATTTAATTTATGGTGAAATCTTTAAAAATCTAAAGTAGAGATGTGTTCAGGATTCAGAACTTGGAACATGGAAAAATGCTATGCTGAGAACACAGGGAAAGTTGGTACAGAACAGTGGTGGCAACCCCAAGGCACATGTTCCTCAGCAGGCTTTCTGTATTCTTGAAAGCTCTAAAAGGTTCACTGTCATTGGTATGGAATGCTACATCAGGACTTAAAATGACCTTAGAAATTTGTTCTGTACTTTTTGTTACTAAAAAGAGGCTAGAGCATGTTCTTCTGTTTCACTTAATGTAGTAATATCTGTATAGCCATTAAATTTTGCTTTGTAATAAACTACTATAAATCAGATGTTGTTAAAATAACAAAATTGCTATGTTTTTAAGTGATGGGCCTGTGTTCTACTCATTCAGGGTGTAGTCACCTGGGCTGAACTTTGGGTTTTGCCAATGGGCACTACCTCTGCGGTCAGTTACAGTTATCAGAGAGCTAACTAGAATATGCCCTGCAGAGATAGTTGGCTAGCTGTGACTTTCATTCAAATGGTCTTTCACCCTCTGTGAGTCTGGGTTGTTGCATTTAATGGCTCCTTAGGGTTCCAGATGTCCAAGAATGCTATGTCTCTTGATGCCAAGGCTTGCAAAACCCACCAGGTCAATTCTGTCTCATATTTTGATCCCTGAAAGTCACCAGACCCACCTATGCTAAATAGATGTGGAAATGTTCTCCATTTCCTGGTAGAACAATGGCACCATTATGCTGTGAAGGGATATACAGATAGCAAAGGTAATCACAGTGACTGCTTTTGTAAGTGACCAAGCACTGTAATGCAGGTCATACAGTTCTGCTCTTCATTCTCATGCTTACCTGCCTAAGCTGTTACAGAGCTTGGACACTGATTAGATCACCCAACTGTCAGAAAAGTCCATATCCTGCTATCATTTTGCTTCTTCGGTGTGATGAGAGGTTACTTTTGACATATCAGGTTTTCATATATTTGTAACAAAGCAGTAGTATATTGGTACAAATACAGGCATAATCATAGCAGCTTACAAGCTAGAAACACAGTAGTTGCAACAGACCTATTTAATAGCAATCCTCAGAGATGGAAAGCTGGGAGAGTGCTAAAATATTCAGGAATCAGTCAGAAGAATCAAGCACCATGCTGAGGTATTTTGACCACTAGGGAATGCAATAGCTAGAAGTACTGCAGTTATATTTATCCCGAATGATTACATTGCTTTGACTTAAGTCACATCTAAGGCCCTGTCATAAAGATTTTGAGTTAAGTAACCATGTCTTCTTTTTTCTGATAGGTTTAAGAAAAGACAGAGTAGAATCATAAAAATGCCCCCAAGTTATCTACATGTAAGAATTCTATGCCTGCCCTTAAGATTCATCTTTCTGTCAAAATTCAACATGAACATTTTGCCCTTTCAATATGTCTATTGAATGAGTATAGGATCCTTAAAGACTTTTGCATTAAATTTAAAAAAAGTATTATTTTCAGAATACATATCAAATTCAAGAAATAGTCCAGCTCTTCTCATAACTTTTATTTATCCAAAGTGGATGTGATTCAGTGTTCCCTTTTGTTTTATTTTAAAGGGAGAAATAAACATATATCCTTCATGTATAATTACCTTGTGAAACAATAGATGGGGTCAAATTTTTAAACCACAGTTATTTAAATAAGGTAATATAAATTGATCATTGCTTCAGAGATAAAGCTGTAGATAATGCTTTACACAACAGAATGCTTCTATGAACTTGGCTGCTTTATTAGAAGGATTTCATGGTATCTCCCTACTAGTATAGAAAATTAGGTTGTCTATGGTGTGAATATATATATATATATATATATATATATATATATATATATGGTTTGAATATAACATACATATATATCCTAAATTTACTTACATTTTTTCATTTTGAAGGGCCAGCAAATCTTCCACAATTATATTTCTTTTCCTTTGTATTTTGCTTGTTATGATCCCTTACAAATGTTAATATATTACAAATGTTGGATGCCAAACTAAAATTTACTAAACTAAATAAAAAATTTTACCACCAGCATTTTTTGTGCTTTGTTTTGCTTCAATTAACTTTACAACTTCTAGTACCTTTCCTACAACCATTTACAATGAAATAATCTAAGCATAATACAACAATGATTCTGAAACACTTTTGAGAATTTGGATTTTTTTTAAACTTCACTTGTTATATTTCAATATTTTTAAATATTAAGGAAAACTGAGGGCCATTTAATTAAGAAACAAATGCTAATTACGAGCTTTAAAATTATTTTATTGGTAGGCATGCTATGAAAAATTCACCCCTGAATATCTATATCCCTTTTTTCTTGAAAACTATGAATATTACACAAAATTATAACGTAGATTTTGCAGATATGATTAAAGACGTTGACATGGGGAAACTTTAAGAATGACAACCCAGACTCTCTTTATAAGGGGCAGGCAGAGCTGGATTTGACAAAAGAAAGAATCCAATGTGAAGGCAGAGCAGAGAATGCTTGGAAGATCCCCTACTGCTGAGCACAAAGGAAGGCACCATGTGCTAGCATGCAGGGCGTGGAGCTCTAGAAGATCAGCAGGTTGTCCAGCTTAAAGACAGCACAGTTTTAAACGCCAGGGATAATGGAAGCTCTCAAGTTCCTAAGTCTAGTGTAAGAGCAGGTCAGCAGCTGTATTATACAGTCAGATGTAGTAAGTAATAGCAACCATCTCTACTCACAAGGAGTGTGACTCCTGTGGCATTCAATATCCGTAACATCTTAAGTATTTCTGCATTATATATAATAATTTTACTTTTTTAATTTAACAGAATGATCTTATTTAAATAGTAGTCTTTTTAATACACTTGTCTCATCACTGAAAGTAATTCATTTGTGTGCCATTTATATGTGTGTACTTTGCCAGATGCTGAGCCCCATCTATCTATGGATATAGATATAAATGTAGATGTAGATGACATAGATATCGATGTCTTACACAATCATGAAGTACTGGTTAATTAGTAGGAGACTTGGTATCTGAGACTGAATAATTCAAGGAACATGGAACAAGTCACTGTATTGGCAGGATAGAGTTAAAGGCCTGCTTTAGCTTTCTCACTATTATTAAGTCATTATTTTTTTTTTTTTTAATTTTTATTTTTTGGCGGTACTGGGGATTGAACTCAGGACCTTGCGCTTGCTAGGCAGGCGCTTATTCCACTGAGCTATATCCCCAGCCCTCTCACTATTATTTATGTCAACAGGACCTAATGAGTTTATTTCTCCTACTATATTAATTACTCTTAAAGAGTAAGCCTAGGCTTGATATTACAGAACTCTTCCCTGCCACCATTCCATGTAATGTCTACTAACAAAGGAGTTCATACTGTTGTCAAAATACTATTAAAGTAATTAATTAGTAAAACCCTAAATAAGTTTTTAAAGGTGGATACAAGTAAATAAAATATTCTATTTTGTCAACATTTCCATATGGATTCCTATTTTATAAATGCAATACCCTAAAAGAATCTTAGAGAAAATATACCACTTTCTAAATGCAATCAGATACCTACGATAAGTAAGGCTTTATTGGGAAATATTTAAGATTGCTGGAATTTTACCTTATTTTAAACTTAGTCTTTTATTGAATTAAGAGTCACAGTAAATGAGCTACCTCAGAGAGGGAAAGCCACAGGAATGGAAATATTCACTATGACCAAGATTTCTTCAAGGAAAACGATGTATCACACAACAAATCCATGAAAATTGGCAGTTATAACAAACCTGCTTTGCTCAAGGACCCCAGAAGCACATAATGGATATTCCTTTGGGTAAGAGTGTCATGAATATTGAGTATATCACAACCCACACTCTGCCTATGGTCTTGTTCAGATTTATTGTTAGCATAATAGCACCTTTAGGAATGGAAAACCAGGCTATATTTTTAAGCCAAGTGACATTCTTGCAATTTCTAATAGAGATGGGCCAATTTAGAAATGCTGAAAACACCACTTTTATGCAGTGCCTACTGATGAAGGTGGTTTTATGATTATCAAACCTTCTTCTCCAGTAATTGATGCTTCAATGCTAAATGAGATTGTTTCTTAGGACTGATAACAACATAGAAACAGAAATTTCTATTTTGTCAGCATTAGAATGAAATGATTGGTATTCAGACTGACATACTATATAGGAAATGCAGACCCTTAATTAAAGAGAATGTCAGAAATAGTATTTTCCACATGAAGTCTTTGAAAGAGATGGTGAAATTTTCTGTGGATGTGATCACATCAAATAGTTTTATTTTAATGGTACTAATAAATAGCTATGCCACAACTTGAAAATAACATGAGAAAATTGATAGTGTTTCTTTCTCTTTTTATAATTTTCCCAAGGCTTAAAAATCAAACTTGAAGTGTGGCAGGCAACACACTAGAAACTTTGTCTTCTGCCTGCTTCTTCTACCTCAACATGTACAGGACTCTCCTTTGTATAAGAACTAGTTTTTTTCTTATGTTCCCAGCAATATCAAGATTTTTCCCTTTTCAGGGCATCTGACGCTCTTATTCATTTATCTGAACAGCCCTTCAAATTTTTCTATAATTAACTCTTTCCTTTGTACATATCTCAGATATATCACCTGCATACAACAGCCTTTCTTCAGAACCTTGTCCAGATGGCCATCATCTGTCCCACCCTTGGTTCCACTCATTCTCTTGATGTTTTTTATTATATTTGTAGAACTTCTCATTATCTTCAAGTCACACTTATACATTTGTTTACTTGTGTATTTTCTGTCTGTTACTCCTAGAGTAATATAAACTCTATGTAAATAAAAATGTTGGCTGTCATATATGTGTGGCTTCAGGTCCTATATATTTTATTGTATTGACATGTAGTAAGCACTCAAATAAATACTTGCAAATAAGTGTGCCAATAGTTGACTGCTAAAATTAAGTACCCGAGCTACTTAGAAGTAATCCAGTCTCCCACCAGACCTTTAACAGTTCTATTATCTATAATTAAAACCCAATTTTAGGCATACGTGTTCTAATAACAATGTATCATTTGGATTTAGGTTTGTTTAGGTCTTTAAAATATTTATGCTCAAAGAAGTTAACTAATATTGTCTGTGTAGACAAACTGGACCTAGACAGGTATAACTTTGGTGTTCTTGGTTGAAGGAGGAATACATTTAATGTATATCCAATTTCATTGTGACATTTTTGAGTAGTAGATAAGTATTGATTTTATGTCACAAATAAGCTAAATATGTGAAATGTTTGGGCTGTACTCCATATCAAGTTGTAGCATTTGTTCACTCCTTTCTAGTTCCAGCGTCACCAGTTACCCTAATCCCCCGTGGCCTCCTCTCAAGGTCTGTAGTAGCTTCCTAAGTGTTCTGTGTATTTCAGGGCTACGCCTGTATCCTTTTGCAGGTGTAGTTCATTGAGACAGGCTCTTATGCCCACCAGTCATCACAAAGCTCAACCGATTTTCTCATTTTTCTATGTCAAAACCTTCACAGGTGTCATTTCCTAGGAAATCTGAACTGTCTAATCAAGCATTCAAATTCAATTTTCTTTAACAAATACTGAAAGTCCTCCAAATAATGCAATTCAGCTTCTGGCCTGACCCGTGTCTCCGTTATTCTCCTTTGTATACCCCTCACTCAAGGCAGACTGTACACATAGTGAAACCGGTGTTTTTTCCACCCCAGTGTCTCCACCTCTGACACCCGGTTCTCTCCTCATGCCAGTCTCTGCGCCTTCAATATTGTTCTCCTTTAGATCTGTTTCACCTTATAAATGTGAGATGCAACCATTCACAGACAAATTCAAATGCTATGTTCAATCTGAATAATCCTTCACGTAATAAGTAATTCCTACTTCCTCTGGAGCCCTAATGCCATAAAAAAGATTGTTGCCATTTACACAATCTTTGTCTGAGAGCCAGGGCATTTTTCTCAAGTAAATATTCTGAGAAATAGATAATGTTTGTTATTGTAGAAAATAAGTTTTTCTTTTATCATGGAATGCTCATTCTTAAAGGGCAAATAAAACCAACCTTTAATATTTGATTAGTTACATGTCTACTGCTTTATAATTCACATGGTATTTTTATATAGTGTTTAATTTGAGTTTGATAGTAGGCAGAGGAAATATTATCATCTACTATCCATAGCTAAAGAAAGAAATTCAGAGAAAGTATATGACACGTCAAAGACTACATTACTGCATGATGGCATACTTCATGGTGATAATCAAATGCACGGGTCAAAACTTTGTTGAGTTGGTGACCAGCTCAAATTTATGTGACATGTGATTCCTGAAGTTGTGCTCAATTATTTTTAGGGGCTAGATTTTGCCAAGAGTGCAGTACGACTTAAGGAATATTCATCAAAATTTATTATTAGCAAATAAAAGAAACACACTTTTGAGTACACAAACCCAATATATCCATATTTTGATTTACATGATAACACATCAAAAATATAAACTAAAAAGTATTAAAAGGAAACAAACATAAAATTTCTAACATTTCTTATTTTCACCATGAATGAATCACCTTGTATACCCTTTAGATGTAAACCACCCCAATTTTCTGGGCACCTGTCTTAGGAAATCTGAAACCCATCTGCATTCATAGCTAACTCAATTCAGCAAAAAAAGTCTGTAAATTATTCTAAGATTTAGTCACTGAGGTTGAGCACCACTGATACAGTAACACATGAACACAGAAAACCTAAAATACATTGACATGTTGTTAAGCCTCTATGAAATCTGTGGCAGTGTGTAAAACTTCCACACGTATTTGATTTTTGTCCAGCTCCACTTGCAAATCATTGAAATATTTAGCTAAGGATGTGCTTGCTAGAAGTGGATTACAGATACTCTTGAGTTAAGTTTTGTTAGCAGAAATTTTATGAGCAAGTTGCTAAATATAAATAGTATTAAAGTATTTAAGCCTAAAATTAGAATTATTATTTTTTAAGTTAGTTAATATTTAAAGTTCAGTATTTGTGAATTATTTTAGCATACATTGTTATATTTATGATATTAAGGCTATTTATTTCTCTTGTTATGTGTATGGTAGAAGTACTATATCATGGCAAAATTATTGTGACTCTCTTCTCAAAACTTCATGATGTATTGCTAGTTTGAGATTAGTTATGGAAAGTGTTTACGCTATATAAATTGGCAAATGCTACAAATCAGGTTTTCATTTACTTCTGATACTGAAAGTATTTTCATTACATTAATACAATTTTTAGGAGGCTGTGAAATCATTTTAACTATAGTCTTGACAATGATTTGTTGAGGGGAATAAAGTTAGTGGTTTGAGATAAAATTCCAACTGGCAAGTTATAGCTGAACTGCACCCAAATATTGTCTAATGTTCAGTAAAACTTACCAAAAGCCTTTTGTGAGAATCAATAGACATATGTGATTTACAATGAAAATATTACATATTTTATTATTTTCCAGTTTTGTGCTATACATCCATTGTATTTGTCAAATTAATAATAAATGTAAATGTATATATGCACATATATATGTATACACCTTCTACAGATGTGGTTAATAATTTATTTTGTAGACAATTTTAGTTGCTTTTATAATGGAATTATAGCATGTTTTACAGATTTACTGGTTGTAGAAAGCAATATAGAAAATTGAGAATGCAGACTATTTGATTTCAGGAATTTGTACATAGATTTACACAGATATATAAATACATACATACGTACATTTAGTGAAATGTACATAGTAGGTGATCTATCATATATATACATATACAATGTGTATATATGATCTTTTATCTCTTTTAACATTTGGATTTAGATATATTGTCTATCCTACAAAATTGACACTAAATATAGAGACCTAGATAACAGACTTTGATTCTGAAGTTATGCATAAAATGTTAGCAGAAGAACAATTAAGAGATTGTTTTCTCTCCCATAAATAAAAATAAAAACCACATTTCCTAAAGCTTACAGCTAACAACAGATGTTATCTGTCCATCTTCCCAAGTGCTCAAAATAGAATAAATTTGCTACAAACTGAACTTTTATAAAATATGAATTACAATGAAGAAAACCCTCCTCAAATATTCTGAGCTCCATAATCGGTTCTCAACACTGGGGCAAAGAATGATGAAAGTTATTTTCTTATGTCAGAAAGGGTAGGGAAATTTTTGTTACTGATGGTGTGTTTCACCTTTATTTGCATACTCAGGAATTTCAGAACACACTTATAAGCAAAGAACATAACATTTGTGGTGGGAGGTTTACACTGTCCAATTGTACATTTTGAATGGCAAAGAGGTACAAACCTTCCTGCTCTTCATAGAAATCTTATGCAGAATCACCAGTACCTAAGGGAAGGATGCTTCCTGAGAACAAAAGTATAGGGATCTATGTTGTGTGGCTGCAGCGTGTCTTAATTTTTGCCCATTGTTCTTTCCACATTGCTCTTTCTATGTAGCTTTTCTAAATTGACTCTAACGTCATGGTTAATATAGCTGAGTTCATGGCCATATATATGCTTTGCTCACCCAAACTCTAAGTCTTTCTTAAATAGAAGTTGACCATTTTCCAAATGATTTGTTGTATGATGAAATAGTTGTGGAAATTGTTTCATTATGCTTTGTATTTGAGAACTTATTTCCAGAGCCTGGAACATGCGAGCATTGATTATATGGATGACTTTAAAGAACTAGTTCCGGAGAAGCCACCTGCTACTCACCTGCCAGCTTCTCTATTTACTATCTAGCTGGGCATTTTGCCCTTTGCGTCCACCTATTGCTTGTATTTTCACCACGTCAAAATCACTTCAAAGGAAAACATACCAACAGAAAACAAAAAGAGAACTTGGGGCAGACTACAGAAAATAACCCATACCTGGGAACTGGCCTATCAGACTGTCAGTTTTGGCCTTTCTCTCAACAATAGCAGATCTATAACCTTCGTACCACGAGATCACAACCAGCATTTGAGTTTCTGATACTCCACGATTTGAAGAGGAAAAGCACTACAGAGTTTTTCAACTTCCTCATAGTGCTGATGACAAAATGGATAAGGTTGACAGCATCACTTCTTTTAGCTAAATGACCTTAGGGGACTGCTCTGTAAATTTTATTTATCCACTTTATGCCAGTCTCCTCAGTAATTATATTTCTGTATGCTGTTCCTTCATCAAATATTTTGCCATTGTTATTTTGAAATTACTGTCAAAGAACATCACTATTGGAGTACAGTTACAAACCGGCAATATTAGTTAAAATGCTACAGGTGTTCCTGAATGCCACTTTTCTGTGATACATCTGTCCATAGCCTCCTGTCCCGGCCTTCAGAGCCATTGATGAGTCAGCTGTCTGTCAGAGTGGTCAATCGGTTCATTCAGAGAGATGCTCAGATCCTACAAACAAAGTGTTAATGTAGAGAGACAACACGAGCATGCTTTGCAGCTGATGTGATAAACACTTAGCAAATCTACAATCAACTGTTTCTTCTTGGTGTGTACTAGGGCTTATTTTCAGCAATCAACTGATTGAAAAACAAGGGAAGTCTATATTAGGAAGTAAGGTGAGCCATTTGCCTGCTAACTGGGACTTGGCTATAATTTTCTTCCCTTCCTTTTACAATGCTGGATTTCAGGTAACAAAAATAGAATCTGTCTGATAGTCTCAGGAAATGACACTAGTCCATGATCGCTATATTTATCTGGAGAGAGAGAGAGAGAGAGAGAGAGAGAGAGAGAGAACAAGGTTGTCCTTAGTCTTGTGCTGCTGTTTGCCCCAACTTGCAGTACTCCTCACCCCAGGGCCCAGACATCCCATCAGCTTCACAAGAAACAGTCCTTTCCCCTCACAGCCTTATCTGGCAGCTGGACTCGCTTGCTTCCCAGAGCTATCTGTAAGATAAGACCTTTTGCCTGCTTCAGTGATTAAGTGGGTTTACTGGCGACGTCTCTGCGACCCTCCACTTCTTCCTTTGTGGGTCCTCCTCTGTGCTTTTACAACTGTATAAGGTCTGCTTTTGAAAACTGATGCCCAGTTCCAAATTATACGTAATGGTTTTACTCTCCTGATTATTTCTGACTACTACAGTTTGAATTTATCATACTTGTTAGTGACAAATTATCTAAATCACTCTACTTTGATGTCCTCTGTGAGGGTCTCAGATAACTACATTTCTCATGTAAAGTGGAATAAGTACACTCAATAAATTCTTCGAAAATATTTGAGGAAGTAGAACACTTAAGAGTGCTAGGCAACGTGCCACAGGTACGTATCTCTTCCTTCCAGTATAGAGATACTTACAACATTTCTGTGCCATTTTGTTCTAAGGCAGCAGTTCCTATTATCACCTTAAACTCCTTTGAACTTTTCATTCCTAGAAGCCATGTTGGTCTCAAGTTTGTCAGTGCTATGTTTTAACTGGGGAATGTGCTAGCCAGGTCAATGCTTATTCCACTGAACTCCATTTTTTTTTTTTTTTTTTTTTTGGTGGTGCTGGGGATTGAACTCAGGACCTTGTTCTTGCCAGGCCAATGTTTATTCCACTGAGCTTATTCCCCAGCCCAAGGGGGGGGGAGGGATATGCTAATTTACACACACACACACACACACACACACACACACATACACACACACCTGGGTAAAACTAAGCACATTTTAAAATTTAATTTTATTTTAATTTTTTAATATTTTATTTTAAGAATAAAGGAAGAAAACATATTAACAAACAGACACCCATCCAACATTACAAACAATACAGAGTTATGGTTGTTGTGTTACTGTTGATATCTTTAAAGTGGTTTCTCAGGAAAACAAAGAGACATGCAATAATGATCAAACCAGTAATTCTTAACTGTCCCTTTCAGTTAAGCAATAGAAGACAGTAGTACAATTGTTAGCTATCCTGTATATCATACATACATAATTTCCCCTTCTTTCCCTTCTGTTTTCCCACACCCCCATTGTCCCTTACTTTTGAGCATTTTCCTTTCATTTCACAATGTCTATCATACCTCTTAGTTTTTATTCACTCTTACAGGTTCTTACACTAGTGAGACAATACGTCGCTTACATATGGGGTCTTGTTTATTTCGCCTATGAGTGTGGTCTCTAGTTGTGACCATTTACTTATAAAAGCCTTGAGTTTATCTTTCTTTATAGCTGACTTATACTCCATTGTACAAAAGTGCCACAATTTTTTTATCCAATCCTCAGTGGATGGACATTTGGGTTGCTTCCACAATTTAGCAATTACAAATCGCACTGCTATGAACATGGGTGCACATATATCACTGTGATATGATGTTTTCAGATTTTCTGGGAAAATACCCAGAAGGGGGTTAGCTGGGTGGAATGGGACCCCTAGACCTAGTTTGCTGAGGAATCTTTAAACTGATTTCCACAGTGGTTTCACCAGTCTGCCTCCCCACCAGCAGTGGAGAAGAGTCCCTATTTCTCCACAGACTCGCCAGCATTTGTTATTAGTTGATTTCCTAATACTAGCCATTCTTACTGGGGTGAGGTGAAATCCCATTGTTGTTTTAATTTGCATTTCTCAAATGACGAATGATGGTGAGCATTTTTTCATGTATTTATTAGCCATTTTAAAGTTTTTATCTGAGAGGTGTGTGTTCATCTCAGATGCCCATTTTTGGATTCAGTCTTTGAATTTGGAGGGGCTGATGTTTTTTAATTCTTTATATGTTTTCAATAGAAGACCTTTGTCCTAAGGATAGTCAGGTAAATTTTTTCTCAATTTGTGGGTTTTCTTTTAACCCTACTGGTGATTTCTTTATATGTGTAGAAACTTTTCAGTAAGATGAGATTCCAGTTGTTGATTCTTTGAAGTATATCATGGGAAATTTGGTTTTTGTTCATGAACTCTCTCCCTACCCCTATGTCTTCAAGGTTTTTACCTACTTTCTCCTCCAGTACATTTAGGGTTTCTGTTTTAATACTGAGATTTGTGATCCATTTTGACTTGAGTTTGGTGCATGGTGGTAAACTTGGGTCTATTTTCAGTCTTTGACAGATGGCAAACCAATTTTTCCAGCATCATTTATTAAAGAGGGTATCGTACTTCCAGTGAGCTTGTTTGGTCCCTTTGTCAAAGATTAGGTGGCTGAGTGTGTTTGTGGTTGTGGCAGTATCTTCCAGTCTGTTCCACTGATCCCCAGGTCTATTTCTGAGCCAGTACCAGGTTGATTTTATTAAAGTATCTTTGTAGTATAATTTCAGGTCAGGGATTGTAATTCCACCTATCTTGTCTTTGCTGCCCAGGATTGGTTTTGCTATTCTGGGTCCCTTCGGGTTCCAGATGAATTTAAGGAATGTTTTCTCTATATCTGTGAAGTATGCTAACAGTAGTTTAATGGGAATTGCATTGAATCTGTACAACAATTTTGGTAGAATGGTTATTTTCCCAATCTTGGTTCTTCCTATCCATGAGCAGGGAATGTTTCTCCATTTATTGAAATCTTCTTCGATCTCTTTTTTTAGAGTACTATAGTTTTCACTGAATAGATCCTTTATGTCTTTCGTTAGATTAATTCCTAAATATTTCAGTTTCTTGGATGCTATTGTGAAAAGTATGGTTTGCTTAATTTCTCTCTTTAGTCTGTTTGTTGTTTGTGTATAGGAATGCTATTGATTTTTGGGTGTTGACTTTGTATTCAGCTACACTGCTAAATTTGTCAATTAATTCAACAAGTCTTTTAGTGGAGTTTTTGGGGTCTTCCATGTAAGGTATCATGTCATCTGCAAATAGTGATAGTTTCTTTTCTTTCTTTTTTTTTTTTTTTTTGCAGTACTGGGGATCGAACTCAGGACCTTGCGCTTGCTAGGCAAGCACTTATTCCACTGAGCTATATCCCCAGCCCAATAGTGATAGTTTCACTTCGTCCTTTCCTATCCCTATTCCTTTTATTTCTCTCTCTTGTCTAATTGCTCTGGCTAATGCTTCCAGCACTATGTCTGAAACAGAAAAAAAGAAAAACAATGTAGATATTGTGAAAGGTAAAGTGTACTTTTAATCCCTGCACCTCTGTATTAGCTTACTTTCAGCTTTGTCATGAGTTTTGGAACTTTAATTCAAAGATGCAAAAGGGTAAGCAAGCATAGCAGGTGTCAGGCTATGATGCAGTTGTGGGGTGCATTGTTTAACGGCAGATGACACGGTGCTCTGTAGAACAGGGGTATTTCCACACTTCCCATCATTCTCTACTCCTGATCTCTTGGGAGGTTGTTGTCTTATGACTTTATGGGATTATTTTCATGAATTGGTAGAACCAGACACAAGCGAGGTGTACATACTTTGAGGCCTGATTTACTAAAACACGCCTGCAGCTTAATGAGATGAACCCTTTGGCTCTTTCCCTTTCCCCTCTTACTACCTCATTTCTCATTATCATCATTCTCTGGTAGGCTAGGAGACTCTACAATGATCTTTTCTCACGTTCAGTCCCAACTATCATCTTATCATACCAACAGAATATCAAAATAGTTTCATATTCCTTATTTTGAAATTGAGTGCCATTAGTTCATCTGCTTAAATAATACTACTCAAGTTTGGTTCTTTAGCTGCAGAACCAAGAAGATGTTCAGGTGAAGCTTTCCAAAGTTTTTCGCTTACAGTTATCAAGACTCTCTGTACAGGCCGGGAGCACGTCTCACACTCGTACTGACTTCTGATAGTACCTGTGTAGGTACCTGTGTAGCAGACACCAACTGCTTTAGTTACTTTTCTTGTTACTGAGAGAAGTTACTTGATACCCAAAGTTAAAGGAAGAAAGGTTCATTTAGCTTGCAGTCTGTAGAGGTTTCAGTCCATAGTTGGCTGGTTCCAAGGCAGTGTGGCCTTGGCAGAGGGCCATCCTTGAGGAGAATCAGCTCACAGCAGGCAAAACTCAGCAAAAGTGAGCAGGGTGTGGCTTTTTTCTGTCCCTCAGTTTCGGCCAGGCTACCCGCCCTTATGGTCAATCTAGATACAAGCCATAACCCCAGCCATCCTGTGATTATGCGTCATTAGTATTACTCCTGTTTTGTAGATGAGGAAATCAAAGATGGCAAGGTAGAGTGACTTGCTCAAGATAAAATGGCAAGTAAAAACAAAAACTGCATTTTAGCTTGGGCCAAATTTTTAAAAGACAAACTTTGAGATTTGCCTCATGCTTCTGTTTCTAAAAGTGCCTCTTCCCTCTGAGTATGCATTTGGGTTCTTCCTTTCCTTCCAGGGCAATCTTACAACTAGTAAGTTGTCCACGACCTCCACCTCACCGCTAACTAACTAAAGAAAGGCTTTCCCTTTCAATCCATAAACATACTTGCAAAGACACATAGAGCAGAGGGATTGGACCTTGTTGTTGGATAGCATTTAGTGCTCCTCACTTGGTGTGCATCTGGGATGCTGGCACAAAAGGGCAGTGCAGCTCATCCAGATGGCAAGCCATTTGAGGGCAGGAGACACAGCACTTCTGTATCGGGGGGCCAGAGACTTCTAAGTTGATTGAAGTCATTGGCCCTATAGTCTGGCACATAGTAGCTACACCATCCTCAGAAGTTAATACCAGTGTCTGTACTTTTCAGTATATGGCATTAATGTCTAGATATTATAGATCTTTATGAGACAGACCTACCTTTCTTGTTACTCACACAAACATTAATACCCGAGCAGGTAGTCCCATATCTAATTTTCTTTTCACTCTCTACAGTATTTCACATGGATTTGGTAAATAATTTTTGCTTAGTGAGTAAACATGTATTAAATTTTTCAAGTTCCATGTGAGTCATAGTAATAATTACTGAATATATTATATATTATATTACCATGTATTATCTATTACATAACATTTTCTGTATCCTCTAAATGTGCATCTATTAATTTATATAATTGTCACTGAAAATATCTCAGTAGGAAAGTTATACTGGCCCCATTTTCCAAGTAAGGGGCAATGTGCACAGAGGTATGAAAGTCTCTCAAGGTGCAGAGTGGGTGAGTGCTCTAACTGGGATTTGCATTCAGGCAGCCTAGCTCTGCATCCTGGGCACATCTGTAAGGCTGAGCAGTTGATTAGGATAATGAAGAGATGTAAACATCGAATACATTGAGCACTCACATGTCCTTTGAAATAACTCTGTGACAGAGAGCCTCAAAATAATTAGGTGACAAAAATGTGTTATTCACCTTACACTGATACTCCACAAAGCAGACCTTGATATAAGGCCTTAAGCAAAGGTCATTTATTTGAAGATAAGCATGCAATATCCTCAGTAGGTTTTAGATGAGATAAAGTAAGAAAGAACATTATTTGTTCTTGTGCAGGCCACATCTGGACTTGTCTGAGATTCTAGGAGTCGGTATTAAACACCCCTGAATATTATCAAAATATTACTAAGGGACAGGGATGATGAAATATGTACCTTTTACCATTCTCTGCCCTTTACCACTGAAATCAACTTCCAGAGGTTTCTAACTTTATAAGCACTAGGAAAGCCAGAGGCAAATAGTCACAAATATGTCCAATGGAAGTTATGAGGAATGACACCTACGAAGTACCTATGGGTGAGAAATACTTTGTACATCATTTTATAAATCCGAAGTCTGGAGTACAAACCTGCTAAGTCACCTGCACGATGTCACAAGTGTAATAGAACAGTAAGTGTGAGTGCTGGGGTTTGAACACAGGTACACATAGGTTCTCTCACTGCGCCTGCACTCTGCCTGGCAGACACCTCCTAGACTGAGCAGAGGTGATGGACCAGACGGCATGTCCTGGGAGCGCGTGGTCTGATGGAAGAGATGCTGAGATACAGGTGACGTTTTTTTTTTTAAAACATAAGTATTTTCAAAATTGTTTTAAAAGAACCAAAATACTTGGCTAATATACAGACTGACTATGATGGAGATGAATACGCAGCGAGTTTACAGAGGCGTATTCCCAGCAAGGGAATCAGTGGTGGAGGAAGAACAGCATGAAGGAATGGGGAGGGGAGGGCAAAGCTGTAGTAGCCTCAGAAGCCCTGATCCAGAGTGAGGATTTCACTCTAAACGCTGTGGGAATCCATCAAAGAACATGCAATGAGCAGAGGATTTGTTTCTTTTATTTAGCCTAGCAGGCCTCTAGATTAAGTGTTCTTTAAGGAACTTAGATGCTTCTGAAAGCTGAAGGAATAGAGATGTACTATAAAAGGTAGCTAGCAGAGTGATTAAGAGGCGTGGGCGGACGTCGGGCGGCCATGCTTAGCCATTATGTCGCACTCAGGCCTATTTCCCTTTCTCTCTGTCTTTCTGTCTCTCTCTGTTTTTCTGATTCTATTCACATCAGACTTTAACCCATAATGCTTGTGTGAAGACCCAGGCTTTCACTGCACATTTACCTCTCACGGACCCTGAAGGTGCTGCTGAGAATGATCCATCTTTCTTTAGCATAAACTACACTTAAGAAGAGGTTAAAAATAAGAGGATTCATGGTCAGGTTTCTGAGCTGAATTAGAAAATTTACCTGAGTAGTAGAATCTTCATGTATCTTATTTCTTTTCAAAAATTTTCTAAATAAGTGAATATTTTCCTATTTTAACAATGCAAACTGATACACTTTCCGATGTTTGTACTAAAAATGTAGATACTCTGAGAGGCTGGAGCATTTTCCTCACCGAACTAACCAGGTAACTGAACTAAATTTTCTATTTACTCGGTAAAGTTGGTCACTCTGAAATTCCAAGTACCGCCAAGAATACAGACTTAAAGTGAAAGTCACTTGGCCATATTAAGAGCATCTGTGTGGCATGGAACGTGAGGTGTGTTAATGACCACAGTGAATGCTGGTGAACTGCGCCACTCAGCAGAAAGGCTGGCTCCGACCAACATCGAAGTGTGCCCTTTTCCACCTTATTCACCAGGTCTGACATTGACACTGCTGGCTCTTCCGCCAACTCAGTGACTAGGAGAGGTGAACTTTTTCAATTAATTCACCACACTAAGTTGGCCACAAGGAAGACATGGAAAAGGAAAGTGGCAGGAACATTGGGACAAGTGTACTCACAGTGAGGGGAAGTTTCTGAGGGGCGTTAGCGGCACTGTGTCATTTTCTTACTGGAACAGTTTTTAAAATGTACCTATGAACTGTGTTCCTGATTGCACTTCGTATATTCATCATAAGTTTTATTGGAAAAATACTACTTTTAATATTGTTAATCACTAATTCTGCCCAACGTTCTTTAATTACATTATCACAATGAATGATTAACAATCATGAGGTAGAAAAGAGCAAATGTTCTTCTCTCCATTTTACAGTATGAAGAAGGGAAGGAGACCTAAACTCCCTGATAGTAGCACGCCTAAGTCCAAAATCCAAATTAAAATGTCTCACCTCAACTATCCTTTGATTTCAAAAATTTCATCCTAGAAAAAGAAAAAGAATGAGATATTCAGGTAGACAAGAAAAACCAAACTGAAACTTTAAACATTTGTATAAACCTCAAAGATATTTCTCTTTTGCATGTACTTCCCAGATTCTAGCGTGGGGGACACATAGAATCAGGAGTGTCAGGAGCCAAAAGCTGCATATCACACGTCTTCTTGAACTTTTGCCTCCAACCTTGTTTCTTCTTCTTTTGTCTCTTCTCAGTATTTTGGCACAAAATACTTTGCCATGTATTTCGTGCCAAGCATGTACTTGGAAGGGCATTCCTGGCCGCTAGTCTCATCGCTGTACTTTAAGCAGTTGTTAACCCTTGGCAAGTTATAAACCCTGCTCAGCATCTGCTCTTCACCTTTATAGGAGGGATGTAAAACCCATTTCATTGAGTGAGTTTTACACGTTACCATTCTTTTGTGTGGACTTGCAGGAAAGCAGAGTTCTTCTCACAGCACTCAGTAAACCACAGCTAATGGTGTTCCTGGTGGCTTAATGCTGACAGCTGCAGTAATAGTAACAGCTGAAGTGACAACAATGGCCAGTTCCAGTGACTAAAACCTTGAATTCATAACTCCCAAGACTAGATCTTTCTGGTAAATTTACAGTGTCCTCCTTTCGTCCTTGGACTTGATATTGTCATTTCTTATGACTATGAGTTAAAATATTTAAGGGACCATACTCCATCTCAATTACATATAAGTGCAGAGCTGAGTTACCACGATCAGTTCTCACCAGCTTTCCATTGTTCTGATAAAATGCCTCAGGTAAACAATTTGAGGAAAGTTTTATTTTGGCTCCTGGTTTTGGAGTTTTTGGTCCATGGTCACTTAGCTCCACCACGGTGAGCTTGTGGTGACCTCTGGTGAAATATAATATCATAGTGGACAGCATAAGGCAAAGTAAAGTTGCTCATCTCATGACAACCAGCCATGAACGAGAGAGTGAGAGGAGCTTCTGGGTCCTCAGATGCCCTGTAAGGTCAAGCATTACTGCTCAGCTGCCTCCAACAAGGCCTCAACTCCTAAAGTCTCTCCCAACTCCTGGTAACACCATCAGCCAGGTCCTGAGCTCCAGCACGTGACTTCTGGGAAACACTGGAGACCCAAGCTGTAACATGACTAAGTTATGTCAAAACTAAATTTAAATAAGTTGATAATGGCTGATATCAGAAAGAAACAGAAAAATTGTGAAGATACAGGTAAAATAATGCTGAATTTACCTTGAATATTTTGGCTACTGAATCAGCCTCTAATTTGTAAGCCAGTTTCGCAGTATCAATGCCCTTGACTGATTATCGTGTTTTGACTGATAGTCATAATCACAGAGGATTTGTGGGCGAACATCAGTGCTCTATAGAATGTTTAGCACCGTCCTTTGCCTCTACCTCCTCATCCAATTGCACCTAGTAGTACCTGCACGGACTCCTTATTTCTCTCTTTCAGCTTTGAGCCTACATCCTCAGAGGTGCTGTGAAAGTTTCTTGCACTTTTCAGAACCCTTATTCATTCCTTCATCAATTTCTGAAAGTCTACAGAAACAAAAGGATTATGTTGCCATCTGCAGATGCTACTGGTTGCAGAAACCTATTTTTTAACTATGAAAAACTACATTAGGAAGGAGAGATAAAAATAGGAAACTAAAAATAATTAAGTGCTGGCCTCTGGAAACAGTAGCCAATAATCATGTCCTCATTTATTTCTTAGAGTAGAACTTTGAGTTAAAGAAGCTGGGACTAAGAGAGATTAAGATTCCAGGCTTTTGCTCTAAGTAAATGGCCATTACATGTTGTTCTGCCTCACTAAACATCTGGCACCTACTTTACTGTACCTAAGAGTATTAGGAAATTCTTCTCAAAACTGGGAAAGCCTATGAAAACAAGTCTGCATTTGTAACTGATAGTTTAATCTTTAATTTGTCTCAATAAAATCCTGAATGACTATATCCCAGCAGATCACCTATTCTTGACAGGATAGTCAGATTTTGTATAAGCAACTCCTATGTACATGAGCATAAACGCAGGGATCTTTCTACAGACCAGTTGTGTGGCAAGCTGTCTCTTTTTAAAAATGATGTGGAGGCAGCTGGCCTCTAGTCTGCTAGTCTATTAGTGTCTAGCTTGGCCATTCATCATCTGAGGCAGGACTCTCTGCCCGGTTTCATATAAGGCACATGTCTTCCTACTGGAAGGTCTTTCCAGGAGTGGATAGGTTCAGGCCAAGGTCTGTGCTTGAAAAATAGAGACAGAATGCAGGACTATTTATATCACAGTAGAACTGTCTCAGTGCCACTGTCTATTTAACCTGCTTGTCTTCCTCTTTGGAGATGCTCCTTCCCTCTTGGCTTTTCTGCCTTCTCTGACATCTGTCCAGGAAACTTGACTGCAAGAACTGTTTTCAGGATCACTTTATTTATTTCATCCTCGAAGAGTGAACACCCTCACTGGACTTCTAGGCATTGGCTGTGTGGAACTCACTTCTTTCTCCTTGCAGTGGGATTGCATTCATTGAGTTTTGCTTTTTCCTCTGCCTCATCTCTGGCTTCTTCATTTGGAAACATGGCCCTCATGCTAAATGCCCTTGTATCGCCTGGGAATTTGCATAGATTTGGGTGCGAATGATTCAGCACAAATAGCTGCCTTTGTTACACTTGATAACATGTACCCAACACTGTACTGTTTTATATGAATTACTTAATCCTCAAAGAACAGTAAAGGGCAAGTAGTGCTATAATTCACATTTCAGTTCAAGGAAATTAATTAAGAGAAGTTAAACAGCTGTCAAAGTTCACATAGCTATTATATGACAGAGTTGGGATTTTAACCCGTATCTATCCAACCTCAGAGCCCAACATCACTGTCTTTATCCCAGTCCTCCTGCGAGCATCTTTGGGGATTATCTTTCACTTTGTGACCTGCAATACTGTCTCCTTTCTCATTTTATTTTTCAGTTGACAAGATGTATGAATATCTAGGTCCTCTAGGAAGATGCAAATTGGGTTACAAAAGATCTCTGGTATTACCTGTTTCTCAATATTTTCCTGTGGAAGGCCCCAGAATAGTATACTTGCCTGGAATTCTGATCTCAGATATAGCACTGCGTTCTTTCTGCCACCAAAAATATTAGGCATCTTTCTAGATTTCAGTTTCTTTATTTGTAAAAAGCTGTGGTAGGGATTATGAATTCTTAATTCCTTTGAATTCCATCATTTTGTGATTTTCTGTTGCAGAGGGCATTTCTGGTTCATGAAAGGCTTACAGTATACACTAGAGAAAACACCAGTAATAGAAAATTCTGCAATTTCATCTACTTAACTTTGAACTCATTCAAAAATCTACATAGTTCCTCTCTCTAGAGACTCCAAGCACTTACTTAATTTAATATAGCCCTTTATAAAATGGGTCTTCTCTGCAAATCTCAGCTTGAGGCATTTCACTGGTACCCACACAATACGTTCACTTTTACAGAGGCTTTATTTTTTCCCCTGAAGAATTTCCTGTTCATTTAGCTACAGCCAGAGGTAAAGCTAACAATTTGTACCTCTCTTCAGAGGCACTTGATTTACAAAATGTCTTTTAATTGCCATGGGAGTTTGTAGAATGCTTTTTGAGAGGCAGTGGGAAGAGTTATTTCCTTAGTTATAAAGGTATAGGGAAGATGATTTCAGATTGCATCTTCTCATATACAGCAGAATGAACTAAACTCCATGCTTAAGTCACTGAGCAGCATCTCATGGAACTTTCCAGGCCTTCTATCACAGATATTCTCCTGGCATATTTCCTGTCATAAACATGACCTTGCAGATTGAACAAGGGGAATATCAAACATTGAATCATTTTCTAGTTTTCTTTTTAAAATCAAAATTATGATTGTGATAGGATGTAGAACACACACTAATTGTATGAACTCCCAGTCCTCCATTCAACAATTGCCCCAATGTCTTTATGGTGCCCAAATCAGTGGCTTTCCCATAGGAAGAACTCAATGTCTACAGCTGAATTAAAATGTCAAGCAGTGTGCTACAGCCAAAGTATTCAGCAAAACTAACATTGACTCAGTCTTACAAAAGTTCATATCTTTAGTCATAGTTATACTTACACACACACACACACACACACACACACACACACACACACATCTGTGGTTAGTGCAGTTTAAAAGAGAATTTTAAGAGCATGTGAGAGGAAAAGCCCATTTGTTTTGAAGAGATCAAAGACGACACCTTCAAGGAATTGACCCTCTACTTAAAATCTGAACAATAATTGACCACTAGGTGATAAATTGCTAATTAGATGTAGCAGAGAAAGGACAATGAAGATGAACACAAAAATAAACAAAAAAAATAGATATCTGTTGCAGGTTGTTCTTGGTTAAAGGCAAGGCAGTACAGAAGGCAGCTGGAGTAAGCGCTGATAAAGCTGCGGGGAATGGAGGGGCAAATGCTGATAAAACTCTTGAGGTCCTCTTACAAAGGTAAGCCATTAAAGAACTTCTGTCTGAAGGAGAAGGTAGAATAGGAGAAAAAAAGAGCCATGACATGTTCAGGTTTTAACTTTGAAAAGATGACTTTAGCTAAGCTTTGCTTAATGTATGGTGAGAATGGAAAAAAATCAGAGTTCAAAGACTATCATAGTATTGGTGACAAAAATATTACCAGCTTGAGGAAGGGATCTGGCTGCAGCAAAGGAACTATCTAAGTGGATTAGGGCATAATTGAAGGCTTGAAGGTTGAACTTACCATTGCATCTTATACAGCAGCAAGAGGAAGGAAGATATTAAGAAAGAATTTGTAGTCTCTGCAATTGGTTCAATGGTTATGACATCTTCCAAAATAAGAGAGACAACTGGTCTCTGGATAGATCATGGATTATTTTCCATATTGATTTGAGACAGCCTAGAATTTACTGACCATGTAGAAATGTTCAGTAGAAAAAAGGAATATGTGTTGTATATGGTGGCACATATCAGTAACTCCAGTGCTGCAGGAGACTGAGGCAGGCAGATCACAAGTGTGCGCCCAGCCTGGTTAATTTAGTTATGCAATAAGATCTTGTCTACAAATAAAAGCATATGAAAGGCTGGGGATGCAGCTCAGTGTGCAGGTACTGTTTTCAATCCCCTGTATCAAAAATTAGAAAGAAAAAGAAAGAAAGAAAGAAAGAAAGAAAGAAAGAAAGAAAGAAAGAAAGAAAGAAAGAGAGAACAAAAAAAAAGGAAAGAGAGAAGGAGAAAGATATCTGTGTGTGGAATGAAAGAAGGATGAGCTGGAGCCATGATGACTTTTGAATAATGCCCTAGATGTCAATAAAGTATAGCAGAAATTAATAAGAGAACAAACACCAGGAAGCTTGATTCAAGTTTGCAGCTCACCTGGGCAATTCAGTGACTAAGCAAGACCCTGTCTCAAAATAAAATGACCTGTGTTTACCCTTCCCTTCCAAGGTGAGGTACCAACCTCAGTTGTGAGGATCACTGTCCTCAGTACATACTGAAGTACTCTGGAAGCATAAATTACCCAAAAGCATATAATTAGCGTGCAGTTCTAGTGGTTTACTTTTTTTCTCCACTTGTTAGAATTCTTTTTGTGGCTTTTTCTTCTGTATTTCCTTTATGTCCTTGCCCTTTGTTTCTTGCTTTATTTTACTACGACTGCTTATAGTGTTATAACCATTTACAACTTCATGTTAATCAAAGCCATGAGTTTCAGCAAAGGCAGTACTCCCTGCATCTGCGACCTTTTTCCCTTTGATCCGGGCATCTGAAAGTTTTTATACATTCTAACTCTCTCCTATTTTAATAGCTCTGTGAAGCAGTACTATTTTCTTTGACTGATAAGATCATTGAAGGTGACCTGATTTTCCCCAGAGATGCACGATGAATTCAGCATATTCCTGCATTCACCCACATTCCACAGAAGGAGGGAGGATCTTAGGGTTACTCGTTCTGTACATAGTAGTCATATTAAAAGAAACTGACTTCTCAGATGTGATTATACCTGGCTTACAAAAAAATATAAGCTGCTTTGTTTATTGTTCCAAATCTTAGATTGTTTGCTATTTCATCTTCTATATAAAATAAGGTAACAAAAATTCTGCAATGTGAAATACAGTGTGCTGTTTTTGTTTTGTATTTTCAATGAGCTCTTGGAACTGAAATGCCTTCATTTGGGTATACATCTTTGTGAGACACAGAACTCTCTACACTCTTATAAAGTTAGGTGTATACTTGTTCCAGCTGTCACATTTAAGCAGTTTGGAGTTTGCAAGGTGACTCACTTCTATATAGGTATGTGTTTTATACATAGTCTACTCGATCCTTATAGCTGTTTTGTACTGTTAATGTTAATGATTCATTGGTTAAACAGCCAGGCTATTCATGGACGTGGAAAATTGGTATTTGAGAACATTTTTTTCTGCTCAGTCAGACTTATTCTTTATAAGGGATCCAAATAGTAATGGCATTTACAAAAGACTACTGCATAGAATAGCCAATGTATATCTATTTCACACATTGGCATCTCTTCATATGCTCCTATTGTGAAGCATCTCCGTTGACCATCATGCCCAGCACCCTTATTATACAAACCCCTACACCTCATGGTCTTCACAGAACATCTCTGCCTTTTGTTCCATGCCTGTGCTCCTTTTAAAAAACCGTTCTAGTTTTTAAGGCACTGCATTTTCTATTCAGATTTGCATGATATCAAGGCATTTCTATATTCACTTATCCTTCTTGGTCCTTAACTATTTGGAGTTACTCTTCTAAGTGTCTTGTTTACCAATGATAGGAGAACCCACTCAAGGTTTTATATCAGTATTATAGAAAGACAAATAAAATTACTTTGTCTTCTCTATATGTGAACCCTTAGTAGTTACGCTCCCCATCAGAGTAGGAGTCCAGCATAGGGAACTTCCTTCTGCAGGCTTCCAGGAAGTGCTGCACGTAACTCCTTAGCTTGTTCCCATAGAGTTCTAGAGAAGTGGACCATGGAGGTTCAGGATGCAATGTTGTCTGAAGTTACTATAGCATTCCAGTGACTGTGGTTTATCACTTTTTTATCCTATTCTAATTCAAAACAGTGCCATTATCCTAAGCAAGATGGTAAAAAAAAAATACTATTAAAATAAATATTGTCTTAGTTAATTAGAAATCTGTCTTAAAACAGAGACATTCACTCAGATGCTACTGCCATTTTCTCTAGATTTTTATTTGTTTTCAACTTTAGAAATATACCTCACACAAAGTGTGCCTATAAATTATACCATATATCACATATTTCATATGGGTAAAAGAACAGAAAATTGATGTGACATGCCTGAATGCTTGTGGTATAAAATTATATTTCAGTGCCAGCTATAAAAATGTAATCCAACTGAAATGTTTATCATGCATCTGTGAATATTTTTTCTTTCATGCATAATGGTGTTGCCTGGACAATTTAATTTCTTGCTCATAAAAATAGTCTTGGTGAGATCCATAATATACCTTTCCAGTAACACAAGACTATGCCTATAGGAGGGTAAGTTCAAAGCATGAAATAAATTGTCGCAAACAATTATTTCATTTTAATTTGATTGTATTATTGGCTTAACTTGCTGACAACCATTGGTGTGATTTTCACAACCACGCCCTCAATCTCCCACCTTCAAGTTAGACCTAAAGTTGTGATTCTGTAAAGGGCCAGCATGAACTATATTGTAGAAACAGAGAGTACTAAACCTAACAGAATGTTGCTGATGCCATATTAAAAGTCATACTTTTAAGAGAACCCAAATTCATTCTAACATTAAGAATATCATCAGAAAAATAGGAATATGGTGAAATAAAAGTCTGAATAGAAAATCAGCTTCATCTGTAAGTCTGAAAAGATAATGCACTAACTTACTCTATTAAAAGCCAGTTTCACTTTTTCCAAGATATTATGACTTAATATCTATTTTTGACCAGTTACTGATTTTCATTGTATGAAAAATATAAAAGTAAAATTTTAAATTAAAAGTCTAGTTTGATGAGAAGCCAGAATTGCCAGGAATTTTGGTCAGGTCTATGCTTTTTCTCTTTATCATTGATAAAGAAGAAACTGTCTCACAAAGGCTAGTAGCTTCCTGATTGTTCAGTATAAACCTGGATTCAGTATTTTTGTTATCCTTGATGTTTAATTGCATACATTTTGCATACATTCCTCTGTTTTCATAAACATGTTTCTTATATTTTATGAAGAGTCCTCTTTGGATTCAAAGCCCTAATTCGCTTCCCGGCAACCTCCCAAGAGAACTGTTGTATGAATCCCTGTATTGATTTTCTCTGGCTGCATATCAATATTTTCACAAAGGTAGTGGCTTAAAACAAAACACATTCACTACAGGGCTCTGGGTCAGTGTCTGGGCACAGCTCCATGGGTCCTTCACTTCAGGATCTCAGTTTAAATCTACTGTCAAAGTATCACCCATGAGTGAGTTTTAGTAGAATGAGGAAGAATCCATTTTCAGTCACATGTAGATGTTGACAGAACTCACTTCCCAAGTATGGTTGGACTGGGAGTCTCAATTCCTCCCTCAGGACTTCTGGACGTTGCTCTCTGACCCAGGTCCTTTGGCCTTTTCCTACACAGATGCTTTCTCTATTAAAGTACATAAGTTGATTAGGCTATAGAGACAATCTTCTTCCAAGTTGTAAAGTACAATCTTTTTCTTTTTTTTTTTTTTTTTTGCGGTACTGGGGATCGAACTCAGGACCCTGTACTTGCTAGGCAGGTGTTTATTCCACTGAGCTATATCCCCAGCCCCTGTAAAGTACAATCTTATACATCAAATCATAGCAGAGGGCCATCCTGCTACCATTTGTATGTCTCCTCAGATTTATGGGTTCGCAACTTTATCCCCAGTGGGATAAGACTGAGAGAGAAGACTTTTGAGAGGTGATCATTCAGAGCCCTCCTGAATGCATCAGTGCTATTACCACAGGAATGGGCTTGTTTTGTAAAAGTGGGATCCTTATATGCGGGTGAGTTCCACCTCTTGCCCTGTCTCATATTCTAATGACTGTCCTGACTTCTACCATTGGATGGTACAGGAAGAAAGCCCTCACCAGATTCCATGCTTTGCTCTTTCATTAAAAATCACCCAGGTTGTAGTGCTCTGTTATAGTAGGTCATAGTGGACTCAGCTTCTTTGCTTTGTTCTATTAGAAACAAGTCATAAGTGCCACTTACACTCATGGAAAAGGGATTGGACAAGGACACAGATACAAGGGTTATTAGAGGTCATGATAAAATCTTTCCCACCAAACTTTGCTGTTCTATAATTGGCAGTTGGGTCATTTTTTTCTACTGAAAGCTATGAGTGTAACAGAAAGGATAGTCACTGTCTTTAAATCCAGGTCAGAAACAGAAATTACAGTGAAGCTAGTGCTTGTTCAGTGGTATAGGAAAATTTAATTATCATTTGTCTTGAGTGGTGTCAAGAATCTTTTAAATGTTTCATTGAGAAGAGTGTGCTTTCAGATTAATATGTATCATAAAGATGCTACATCTCCTTTTAAGCTTGGAAATTCATTTATGAAGTTAGATATTTGTTTTTATAATGATGCCATATTTGAAGGACAGAAGTGAATTTGGACTAAAGTACTGAACAAATCAAAGTCCTAGCACACTACTGTAATCTACTGATTATACTGAAATACAGTGCTTAGCCACATAAATGTCTGAAAATAAGTAAAAGTTATTTCAGTAGTCCTTGAAAACAAGTCACATAACTTACTGCAGGCTGAGTGAAGTGTATATGCTTAAACATTAAGTACATTAGTGAATGGACAAATCTTTTCAAAGAATGTATTATCTGCTGGAATAATAATATATTCTCATTGTTTTTGCTGTTAGATGTTCAAATTAGGTAATCATATGGTGATATAAAATTTACACTCATATATAAAAATGACTTGTGTTTACAGCATTTGGAACAGCTAGTGTTCATTGTAACATCACATGGGTATTCGTTTGGTTTGAATACTAGAAGGAGTCAAAGTACAGATAGTAAAATGTGTCATACATACACTTAAGTGTTATCATTCCATTAGGAGCAACTGGTAAAGAATTATTCATAAAACTTGAGAAATTACCATTCCTTATTAAATCTTTACCTTGTAAGAAATTTCACATGGCTCAAAAGTTAATAGAAAAAGTCCTATAGGTTACAAGTACCAAATTCTCTTCGAAGATAGGGTTTTACTTTGTAGTTTAGGCTGGCCTTGAACTTGCAGCAATACTCCTGCCTCAGCTTTCTGAGTGCTGTAATTACAGGTGTGCACCACCATGCCTGGCTCCCAAATTCTTCTCTTTAAAATTACTAGCTTTCAGAAGGTTCCATATGACATTTTTAAGTTTATATTTTTTTCCGGTAGTGTTTACTCATACAGATTCTTATTTCTTCCATAATGTTTTTGAAAAGAATTTTTATAAAATCTGAGAATAAAAAGAAGAAAAAAGTAAAAAAGGCCTGGTTTGGCATCATGTAAAGCTTTGACTGCACACTCTAAAAAGGCATTAGGCACCTTTGGGAGACTCCATTCCACACTTTAACAGCTGTATTAGAGCAAAACCTTGAAACTATGAACTAGTCTATGTTCGTATTGAGAAAGGCTGATAGAAGTGCTCATCTGTGCATCCCTGGTCTGTAGCCAGCTTCTGTAAATAGAATTCATGACACAAACAAGGTAGTGCATGAAAAGCATTTACAAGAGACACAGTAAATGTTATCTGCTGAGAAGACCACCAAGAGCATAGTATTTGAGAGTACTGATCGGGTTCTGCATGGCTCCAGATCCTTGCCCTGTCCCTCTGTAAACTTCAATAAACTAATTTTTTCTTAGTTTTTCATGTGTAGCACTTATTGATAGTAGCCTATATATTTGTAATGTTATATAAGTGAATAAAATAGTGCTTCCTATATATTAATAACCACTTAACTTTCATATTATTGTGTTTTTTGTTGCTAAAGGCAGATACAGTCTTACCAATAAATTTTGGCCTTTGTAACTTCCTTTCATGTACCAAGCATTAACTGGTTTATCTACTAAATTCAAGTCACTGCACCAAATAATATGAGAAAAGCAGAAGGGTGATTTTGTGATAGAAGTGTAAATTATTTAATATAGGAGATGATATATTTGTGTGCATCACTGAGGCATGCTGGAGACCAGCGTGAGCTACACAGTGAGTTCAAGGTTAGCCTCAACTGTATGATGACAACCTGTCTCCAAAAAAGTAAAAGAATAGAGGCAGTGAAGAAAATCCCACTGCATTTTCCAAGGAGGAACAAGTTACTTCCACATGTACGGGAGAAGTCACTGAGCAGCACCTAGGTGGTTGTCAGTATTAGCCACAGATATGGCTGATGCTACTAGAGGGTCATCTATCATTTGAAAAGAAGTTTCCAGATATACGTTGGGATTTGAAAATAGCTTCAGATATAGCTTACATAGATCAGACATTCTCACAGCTGGCTTCACTCACTCCAACCGCTCCCCCAAAATTATTTAGGGGAGAAAATGACCTGTTTCACTTTGGCCATTTTGAAAAACTTTCATAAGCAAAGAAGATCTTTACTTTAGAATAACACAAATGTTAGGTCTTAAGGATTGATCCACAAAATCAAATGCAAATGCAAATCATTTCTCTACTCTGCTCCCTAGATATGCTGCCCACCTGCTTTCTTTCTTAAACATTTCCTGTGAGGCAGGCCTCTTTCTTTTATTTGCAGTGTGAAAAGCAAACTCAGTGCCTCTTCACTCCCAGTTGAACCTTCTGGGTGGAAAAGCTAACCTACAACTTGCGGTGCCGAGTTCTATGCTTGGCCTCGTTGGCTGGAGATATTTCACAAGGAAAGCCTCCTGCAGATAAATGAAACATCTGCCAACATTCCACTGCTTTTCTTAAGTCACTTGCTTCTATTATGGTTTTTAATGAAGATTTTCTTTTAAGAGGTTCGGTGAGCTGCTCTTGGTAATATGCTTTCTTCCCCTCATCCATGCTCACATACAGACATAAAACAAAGCAGATCACGTTATCCGCAGAGGTCTGGTTCATTATGCCTCAGGGGAAAAGAGAAAATGGACAGTGAAGCCAGTTAGGGCAAATGGAAGGACCAGAGGAGAGGCTCCCCAGTCCCTAAGCGGCAGCAATATGAGGATTTTTACCTATTTCGTACATGTAGCATGACTTGCAAACAGCTGTTGTTGTATTTGCAATCTATGGGCTTCCTACTAATAAATTCCAATAGTCTATTTCCCCCGTAAAGTGAAAACCTTCCTCTGGGAGCTACGCAAGCTCAAAAATCTGCCTGATGTGCAATAAAACACTCTTTTTGCCATAGCCCATACCATTTCTGTCCATACCTGCAATTTTTTTCTCTTTTCTACCCTATCACCCCTGCCTTATATTGCTTTGAGCTGTGAAAGTCAAAGAGGATAAAATAATTAAGTTTGTTGTTACTATATAAAAATCACTCACATAGGTACTACTTTTATTTGATCTTTTGTAGAAAACATAGTGTGTATTTATATGGTTATAGGCTCATGGTGTCAGACTACAAAGATATCATTTCTCATTATCCAGAGTCCTTGTATCTTTTTTCCAAATATAAATTCAGTAGTTTATCTCCTGTAAGCTACTAGTTGTATGAGTTTTACTTTGGGTCCTACGTTTTTGGGGGAGAGAACAGTAGGGAGTCAGGGATGGCCTAAAGATTGACAGGAGGGATTCAACATTTCTCTACCCACACTTGGCTAGATAATTTATGGAATCTATGGAAGAGAATAAATGCGGGAACACGTCTGAATAAATTTTTTTCCAAGGGATCCTAAGTATGTTTTGTTGTCCTGTAGCTGAACAGGTCAGATGTGCACGAAGATGGCCAACCCTAAACACCTTCGGCTCTGGGCACATGCATGGCAAATGTGTAGCTCTTACTTGGAGCAAAATTCTGTTCAGTTGTTCAGACATATTTCATCCCCTTTGTAAGTTTTCAACCCTCTCAGTACTTCTCCTGGGAGACAATGCTCTCTTTATTAGACAATGCTTTCTTTACTAGACACCTCTCCCAACCTTCTTTGTTGTACAAATGCTCATTTATCACCGACTCTGACCACCACATGCCACCTCACTCACGCTCAAAATCTTTAATTATCATGAGTTACTCAAGGCAAAAGGTCAATCAATTGAAAAATGTCAATTATCTCAAGGGCAGGAAAAATTAAACCTTCATGAACTTAATAGCTGGTTTGTGCTCTCAGAACTGGGTGGAGATATTTGCATTTCTTCATCTAAGATATGTACTTTTATCTCTAGAGCAGGTCTTCCCTCAGAGAGACTTCCTGTAAGACATACTTCTGATAAAACTTCCGCCAAAAGATATTGATATATCAAAAACATGGAAGATCATATATTATTACTTGTGCAGTTAGTGATTTTTTTATTTCAAAGATAAAAAATAAAACTTTGAAAACAAGATAATGGGAGAGTAACAATGGTTTATACACCATGCATTGTTATCTTTAGTTACTCAGAGTACAAGATATTGGCATTTAATAGTCCAAATAACAATATTTCAATGAACTAAGAGAAACTGGTAGTATAACTATCTTAACTTACCACATATATTTTTTTATCTAATTATCTATCTATATTTTACCTTTCCCTCCCTTCTTTTCTCCGTTCTCCAATCCCAATCTCTTTCCTTTTGAAGTTTCTTCCCACATTACAATGTCTACTTTACATTTTGGTTCCTATTTACTCTTTGAGCTTCTCACATGAGGGAGACAATATGATGTTTACACACGTGTGTCTGATTTATTTCTCTTTCACATATGGTCTTGAGTTGCATCGATTTACCTATAAAAGTCTCTGGTTTATCCTTCCTTATGGCTGAGCAGTACTGCATTTTATAAAAAGACCACACCTTTTTGTCCATTCCTCAGCTGATGGGCATTTGGATTTTTTCCAAGGTCTAACTATTACTAATTGTGCTGCTGTATATGTGTGTGCATATAGATTGCTGTGATATGATGTTTTCAATTCTTCTGGAAAGATACACAGAAGGGGAATAGTTGGATCAAATGGGACCTCCAATTCTACTTAGCAGAAGAATCTACATAATGACTTCCACAGTGGTTGCATCAGTCTATCTTCTCACCAACAATGGAAAAGTATTCCTTCTTCCCCATAGCCCCTCCAGAATTTGTTATTAGGCAATTTCCTGATAAAAGTTTTTCTTTCTGGGGTGAGAAAAAACTTTCAGTGTTGTTTTAATTTGTAAAATCTCTCAAATGATCATTGATGATAAACATTTTACATGTTTCTTTAAAAGGAAAAGAACAAACAGACACAAAGTAGCTCAAGGACAATACAATCAAAACTGAATTACAGACAAGGCAAACAAGGAATTAACAATGGTTGTTGTATTACATATTGATAACTTCAAAGTGTATGCTCAGAAAAACAAATATAGACATAGAAGATTGATCAAACAACCAATCATTAACCCTTCCTTACAATAAAGCCACACAAGTCAGTACTACATATACATATGTACATACATAATTATCCTTTTTTTCCTTTTCTCCTTCCCCTCTTCCCATTTGCTCTTTACTTTTGAGCAGTTCCCTTTCATACCTCCTAATTTATATTACCATTTTCAGGTTCTTACACTAGTGATATGATACATTGCTTGTACATGAACATCTGATTTATTTCACTTATGAATATGGTCTCTAATTGTGATCATTTGCCTATGAAAGGCTTGAGTTTTTCTTTATAGCTGAGTAATATTCTATTATGTAAAAATGCCACAGTTTTTTTATCCAGTCCTTTGTGGATGGACATTTGAGTTGCTTCCACAATTTAGCTATTACAAACTGAAACATGGGTGCACATATATTGCAGTGATATGATGTTTTCAGATCTTCTAAGAAAATACCAGGAGGGAAATAGCTGGGCTGTATGAGACTTCTAGACCTAGTTTGCTGAGGAATCTCCAAACCAATCTCCACAGTGGTTTCACCAGTCTGCATTCCACCAGCAGTGGAGAAGAGTTCCTATATCTCCACAACCTCGCCAGCATTTGTTATTGGTTGATTTCTTAATGCTGGCCAATTTTACTGGAATGAGATGAAATCTCAGTGTTGCTTTAATTTGCATTTCTTGAACAACTAAAGATGTAGAAAATTTTCCCATATATTTATTTGCCACTTGTATTTCTTTATCTGAAAAGTGTGTATTCATCTCAGAAAACCATTTCTGGATTGGGTCTTTGATTTTGAAGATGTTCATGGTTTTTAATTCTTCGTATGTTCTAGGTAGAAGACCTTTGTCCAAGGGACAGCCTGCTAGGATTTTTTTCCCAATTTGCGGGTTTTCTTTTACTCTGCTGGTGATGTCTTTAGATGTGCAAAATCTTTTTGGCAAGATGAGGTCCCAGTTGATTCTTTGAACTGTTTCCCTTGCAGGTTCATTCTTGTTCATGAACTCTCTGCCTACTCTTATGTCTTCAAGATTTTTACCTACCTTCTCTTCCAATACATTTAGTGTTTCTGCTTTAATATTGAGATCTGTGATCGATTTTGACTTCGGTTTGGTGCATGGTGATAAACTTGGGTCTATTTTCAGTATGGCAAGAGGGAGGCCAGTTTATCCAGCACAAATTATTAAAAAGGCTATGTTTCTTCCAGTGAGCTTGTTTGGCCCCTGTGTTGAAGATTAGGTGGCTGAGTGTGTTTGGGTTGTGGCTGCATCTTCCAGTCTGTTCCATTGATCCTCAGTTCTGTTTTTGAGCCAATAACAGGTTGATTTTATTACAGTAGCTTTGTAGTTTAATTTCAGGTCAGAGATTATAATTCCACTGACTTGTCCTTGTTGCCCAGGATTCTTTTTGCTATTCTGGGTCTCTTCTGGTTCCAGATCAATTTAAGGAATGTTTTCTCTAGATCTGTGAAGTATGCTAATGATAGTTCAATGGGAATTGCATTGAATCTGTACAACAATTTTGGTAGTATGGCCATTTTCACAATGTTGGTTCTTCCTATCCATGAGCAAGGAATATTTTACCACTATAAATTTCTTCTGAGATCTGCTTTCATTGCATCCCACAGATTCCAGTAAGTTGTATTTGCATTTTTGTTTCTTTGTAGGTATTTTTAAACTTCTTCTTTAATTTCTTGTGTGACCCGTTGGTTGTTCAGGAGGTTGTTGTCTAATTTGCAAGTGTTTATGGAGTATGTGGAGCTCCCTTTGTCATTAATTTCTAATTTCATTGCACTGTGGTCAGATAATATGCATGGGATAGTTTCAATTCTTTTGCATTTGGTAGGTATGCTCTGGGGGCTAGAATGTGGTCTATTTTAGAGAAAGTCCCATGTGCAGCTGAGAAAAATGTGTATTCTGATGTTGTGGAGTGGAACACTCTGTACACACCTACTAACTCCATTTTTCACACATTTGGTTCAGGTCTGCTATTTCTTTGCTGAGTTTTTGTCCCATTGACATGTCTCTGCATCAAAAGTGTATTTAGGTCCCCTATTACAATAGTGTTATTGATTTTTTCGTTTTTCATGTCTGTTAACATTTGACTTATATAGTTTGGTGCTCCAATATTTGGTGCATACATGTTTAGGATTGTTATCTCTTCCTCTTACAGCTTTCCCCTAACTAGTATGTAGTGGCTTTCTTTATTTCTTTTTATTGTTTTCAGTTTGAAGTTTCCTTTGTCTGAAAACATAATAGCTATCTGTACTTTTTTCTGGGAACCTGTTGCATGGAAAATTGTTTTCCATCCTTTGACTTTCAGTCTGTGAATTTCCATTTCAGTAAAGTGTGTTTGCGTATACAGCATATTGTGGGATTTTGTTTCTTAATCCATTCTGCCAGTCTGTTTCTTTTGACTCCCGAATTGAGGCCATTTATTTTAATGGTTATAACTGTTATATGTTGGCTTATTCTTGTCATGCTATTTACTTGCTGTTGCTTTCCTACGTTTGCTGTTTAATTGCTTGTTCTGCTTGAGGGTTCCTTTCTGTTGCTGTTCTTGAGATTGTGGTCTCCTTTTTCTCTGTCTAGAATACCTTTTAGTACTTTTTGTAATGTTGGTTTGGCATTTACGAAGTTCTTCATTTGTTCTTTGTTGTGGAAATATTTTATTTCTCCATTGAATTTGAAGGATAGTTTTGCAGGATACATCCGTCTGGGTTGGAAGCTGTTTTGTCTCAGAATCTGTAATACCTCACTCCATCACTTTCTTCATTTCATGGTTTCTGTTGAGATGTCTTCTGTGATTCTGATGGGTTTTCTTTTATAGGTGATCTGTTTCTGCACCTTCTAATCTGTTCCGTTGATCTTTGGGTCTGTTTTAATGCCTGTACCACACTGTTTTTATCACAGTAACTTCACAGTGTAATTTTAAGTCAAGGATTGTGAAGCCCCCTACCTTGCCTTTCTTACCCAGAATTGCCTTTGCTATTCTACATCTCTTCTGGTTCCAAATGAATTTACAATTTTTTTCTCTAATTCTTTGAGATATGGTATTGGAATTTAGATCAGAATTTCTTAAATGTGTATAACAGTTTTGAAAGTATGGGCATTTTCACTACATTGATTCTTCTTCCCCAAAAGCAATGGATATCTTTTCATTTTTTGATATTTCCTTCCATCTTCTTTTTAAGAGTACAGCAATTGTCAACGTAGACATATTTTACATTCTTTGTTAGCTTGTTTCCTACACGTTTCATTATTTAAAAATGCTGTTGTGAAAGGTGGGATTTTCCTAATTGTTCTCAAAGTGAGTTTCCTATTCATATACAAGAAGGCTATTGATTTTGAGTGTGGATTTTTTTATCCCACTATGCTACTGAATTTGCTTATTAAACTAGCAATATTTTAGTGGAGTTTTGAGTCTTCTATGTAGAGTAACATGTCACCTGCAAATAATGATAATTTGACTTTTCCCTTTCTTATCATTATTCCTTTTATTTCTTTCTCTTGTCTAATGGCTCTGGATAAAGTTTCCAGGCCTATGTTGAGTAAGAGGTGGGCAGAGGACATCCTTATCTTTTTCTTGATTTTAGAGAGAAAGCTTCCACTTTTTTTTTTAGTATTTAGTATATTGTTGGCTGTTGGTTTGTCATAGATGGCTTTTATTAGATTGAGATAATGATCATCTATTCAAATTGTCTATAGGGTTTTGTCATGAACCAGTGCTGGATTTTTTCAAAATTTTTTCTGCATCCATTGAGATGATCATATGATTTTTATCTTTGGGTCTGTTGATATGGTGCATTACATTTATTGATTTGCATGTATTGAACTATCTCTGCATCCCTGGGATTAATCCCACTAGGTCATGGTGTTTATTCTTCCTGGTGACATTCTGTATTCTGTTTGCCAATATCTAATTGAAGATTTTTGCATTTATGTTTATTAGGGAGGTTGGCCTAAAATTCTCTTTCTTATTTGGGTTCCTCTCTGGTTTTGGTATCAGGGTAATGCTTATTTCTAGGAAGGAATTTAGAAGTATTGATTCTGTCAACTTTATTAAATAGTTTGTGAAGTAGTGGTATTGGGCCTTCTATAAATTTCTTATAGAATTCAGTAGTGAATCCATCAGGGCCTAAGGCTTTTTTGTTGGTAGTTTTTTTTAAAATTACATCTTCAATTTCATTTATTGATATTCGTTTATTTATGATTTTTGTATCTACTTTCCTCAGCTTTGGTAATTCCTATATATCAAGGAATCTGTCCATCTCTTCTACATTTTCCATCTGATTAGAATACAAGTTTTCAAAATAGATATAGATGATATTCTGGATTTCTGCAGGGTCCTTTTTAATTACACCCTTTTTATTCCTAATTGTATGGATTTGAGTCTTTCCTTTTTTTTATAAGGTTGGGTAAGGGTTTTTTGATTGTATTTAATCTTTCAAAGAACAAACTCTTCAATTTATTGATTTTTGTATTGTATTTTAGCCTCCAGTGCATTAATTTCTGCTATAATCTTTAAAATTTCCTCCTTCATATGAGCTTTTGGCTTATACTGCTCTTCTTTTCTAGATGATTGAGGTTCACCTTTAAGTTGTTCATTTGTACTTGTGCTGTTTTTCTGACATGGGTATTCACTGCTATAAACTTCCCTCTTAGCACTGCTTTCATTATGTCTCATAATTTCTGGTATGTTGTATTGTCACTATCATTTAATTGTAGAAACTGCCTAATTTCTCCTTTACTTTCATCTGTGATCCATTGGTTCTTTAGGAGTATTCTATTGAATGCCCATATGTTTCTTAAGTTCCTGAGGTTTCTTTCGCCTTTGATTTCCAATTTCATTGAACTATGGTCTGATAATATGCATGGGATATTTTCAATTCCTTCATATTTACTTAAGCATGCTATATGAGCTAGTGTGTGATCTGTTTAGGAGAACATCCCATTTACAGTTGAAAAGAATGTGTATTCTCTTATTGTGACATGGAATACTCTGTAGACATCAACTATGTCCATTTGTTCAAAAGTTTTGGTTCAGTTCTAATATTTCATTGTTGATTTTTTGTCTATTGATCTGTCTTTTGTGACAATGAGGTATTGAGTTCCCACAATACAACTGTATTAGTGCTTATTTGATTTTTCATGCTTGTTAATAATCTATTTTACATAGTTGGATGCACTTGTATTTGTTGCATATATATTGGGTTGTTATCTTTTCTTCTTGGATTGTTCCCTTCACAAGGATGTAGTGACCTTCTTTATCACTCTTAATCGGTCTTGGCTTGAAATCCACTTTGTCTGCAAATAGAACAGTGATCCCTGCTTTTTTCTGCATTCCTAACACATGGAGTATAATTTTTTATCCTTTCACTTTCAGTCTGTGAATTACTTATTGAACTAAACATATTTCTTGAATGCAATATATTGCTGGATCTTGTTTCTTGGTCCATTCTGCCAGTCTGTGTCTTTTGAGTGATGAATTGAGATCTTTAACATTGATAGTTGTGACTGATATGTATTGACTTATCCTTATCATGTTATTTTCCTGTTGTTGGCTCTTCCTGTTGTGGATTCCTACTGTTAGGGTTCATGAAACTATAGTCCTTGTTATCTCTTTCTAGAATGTCCTTCAACACATTTTGGAGTGTTGGTTTGGTGGTCATAAATTTCCTCAGATGCTCTTTGTCATGGAAATACCTTATTTCTCCACCACTTTTGAAAGATAGTTTTTCAGGGTACACCAATATTGGATGAAGGTTGTTTTGCTTTAGAACTTGAAATACTGCACTCCAAGCTCTCCTTGACTTGAAGGTTTGTGCCGAGAAGTCAGCTGTGATTTTGATGGGGTTTCTTTGTAGGTGATTTGTTTCTTTTCCCTAAAATCCTTTAAGATTCTATTCCTATGTTGAATTTCTGGAATGGAAACTATGATAGAGCTGATTGAGAGTTTTTTTGACCGTATGTTATTAGAGTTCTATATATTTTACTTACTGTATGTTAGATTCTTTTGTTGTACCAGAGAAGTTTTCTGCCATGGTATGTGTGAAAGTTTTTTTTATTTTTTTTATGTCATTTGTATTATTTCCTGCTTTTTCCAATCAATCTTAAATTATTCTTCATCATCTAACAGCTACTGTATTGATTTCTCATGGTGCCTTGCTATTTTTAAGAAATATTTATTTTCAAGGTCATTAATGCACACCCTCCTTTATATCTGAGATCCTGTCCTTACACAAGCTTAATCTGCTGTGCATAATTTCAGTGGAATATTTATTCTCCTAGATCTCTGCTTGAATCTGCCTTATGGACTCCATTTCTTTCCTATGCTGAGAATTCATGGCTTCCATAATTTTCTGGAGCTCCTCTATATTTTTATCTATATCTGCTCTAGAGTCACTAAGCATAGTTTTTATTGTGAATACCACCTCTGAAATTATCTGAGAAATTAATTCTGATATGTTTTTTTCTTGAGAGCCAGTGAGGTCACTTGTTTTGTTGTTACCACTTCAGAGAGGTCAAATGAGTGGCTGTTGGATTGTCCTGCCTTATTGACCCCTGGATTTGCTTTTGATTGTGTCTGGAGTTGCATCTTGTTTAAGCGTCTTCTCATTTTTTTTTCTTAGTTTAATTCCTAGGATGATGCTTGTAAATTGCCTATGGTGAGTTTCCTTGTCACCAGTGCTTAGAACACATGGGAAATGACTACTTCTCCGAGATGTGACTGTTTCTCTGAGATATCCTCTAGGTGCAGCTGGTTTTTCTGTCTTAAGTCTGGTGCAAAGATCCTATCTCTTCAGTGTGTTGGGTATGAGAAGTTGCTGCCTCTTTGCCCCACTCCTGGTTCTATCCCATAGTATCTTCTGTGACCCTTAGTCAATCTCAGTCTTGGAATGTTGGCAAGAACAGCCCTTTAGAACAGTTACGTCACTTTGGGGCTATAGTTGTACCGCCAGCAATGATGACAGAATCAAACATAGCATAGAAAATGACAAACTGAGCTAGCCATTAATTTGCCATATTTATCCATATGAACTAGATTTGTGGTTATATAACAAAATCTACATCAAAACCAGAAAATTATATGCAATATATAAATCTTTAATATAGCAGTTTTGTTCTAAAGAATTAAAATTAAAAATAGGTTAGGGAGAAAATAGGGAAATGGAAGAAGAGGAAGAGATTAGAAGTAAGGCTACAGGACAAAGGGGAGTCATTCTAACCGTGGGAAACTGGTAGAGAAGACTGGAGTGAAAGAGAGAAGAAAGCATTAAAAAGAAGAACAGAACAGAAACACAACCACAAAGAAGCTAGAAACCATGTTCACACACATGTAAAAACAAGTTCAAGCAATAAAGGAGATAAAACAAAAAGAAACAAAACACAATCAAAACCACCACAACAGAAAAAAAACAAAAGGAAAAAGAAAGAAAGAAGTCCACTTCCAGGTATATCTCTGCTGTCACTGATAAGTAACTTATAGTGACAGTGTTCCATTCTGTGTTGATTTATCCCAGCAAGTTAGTAGGGACAGTAGTGGTGTAGTGGATAACCTCAGCAAGGCTGCACCTTCTGGCCAAACCAGACTCATTTGTTCTGTAGCCATCAGCACAACCTCTGTGGGCCTGAGCCCAGCTGGGATCCCCAGATGGAGCCAGTTGCCACCCTGAGTTCTACACTCAGCCAGCCCCTTTCCAAGTTGGCTTTCAGTCAATTGATCTTATGCAAGGGATGACTGAGCCCTCAGCACTCATCACCAGCTAGTGCAGTCCTTCATATCCACTGCTCCCCTTCATAGCTGGTTCCTTCTGTAGAGGCCTCTGGGGTCACCAGCAGTCACTGTGTGTCTACGGATTTGAATTGCTCCTCTCTCACACTATATTCCATCTCAAAGGAAAGGTACTGCTAGCTACCTCCTTCTGCATTGAAGTTTCTCTCTACTCTCACTGTGGGCTTCAATTCATGCTTCAGATCCTTCCTGAGTCCAAGCAAAAAACTTCCCTCCTCATCTTCCACTATATTCCATCATCTGGATAGCAACTCTCAGACAGAGCCTTTCTCTTCTGCTTGTCACTCTGCTATCTTGGTGCTCCCTCCTAGCAATAATTTTAACAAATTTTAATTTGCAAAAATTGATCACATAATAGTATTTTAAAAGTACCTACTGTAATTGCATTAGAAGAAAGTTAAAAGGTCACTGAGTATACAGAATTACCCACTTCACTGTATATTTCATTTTTATGTTCACTGATAGATCAATTACAAGTTTTTAAAAATCCTTCCTATTTCAACAAACAATAAGAAATTAAAAATAACTATAATATTAAGAATGAATGCTGTCAATGAACAAGTCAAATAATAGCCTGAAATACACAGAATACTCAATTTAAATAGAAACGGAACTTTCAGTGGCGTTCTGGAGATCAGCAGGCGTCCTCCCAAGCCTCTGCTGAGTACTACGACATGAAACCGTCGTCACTGTTGTTCTGCTAGCAATCTTCCAATTCACTTTCCTCTATCGGCCCAATTCCCAGGTGTTGAGTGCTGGTTCTTTTTCTGTGCTGATGTGTGATTATTTATTCATCTAAACTAGCTTTGAGCTATTTCATTTGATTGGTATCACAGATTGGCAAGGGTCTCACCTTGGACTGGCAGCTGTCCACTTGTTACACGAGAAGAGGTTGAAAATAGCATCGGTTGAAGCAAAACAGAATGGTTTGATTACCTTCTCTCCAAGTTCATCTGCAGGAAATACATTGACCAGAAGTTACAACACCCACTCAATAACTTCAGAATAGCTGTGTCACAGAACATTACATATTTTAGTATCAAAATAAACAAAACACTTGAATTATAGTCTCTTGTGAACAACCCATGCCTCATATTCTATTTCCCTTCAGAAGATTATTCATGCCAGAATGATTTTTTGTAAAGGTATATACAGACAAAAGCATGTCAGCTCACCTACAAGTTCTTTAAAGTTACTGCATCTCCAATCGTTTTCTGAATCCGTGGAGTGGCTACCACATTTACCTGTATCTGTTTGGCACACTTATTATTTGTTCAAGGAATAGATATATAAAATCACGCAAATAATGATTTTGGAAACCTGGAAAGTTCAAATTATTCAAATGTAGCCTGGTAATACACTGCCTCCTTCACCAGAACTATAGTTCATTAATAGTGGATAATATATTTAGTATTAACTGCAATGAGAAACTTTTGGGATTACATCTGAACCCAGTGGGAAAGAACTGAGTGAATGAACAGTAATGTTGGCCTAGGCCCAGGAAAAGAATGCTACTATGGTTTGATATTCTTCTACCCCCAGGTTTGCTCCTTCCCTAATTTTATAAGCAAATGTAATAGTCAAACAGTTTCTATTAACATTCTAATCACTGGGCCAAAATACATCACACCCACAACTGACAGGAAAGTTTAGTCTGATTCACAGTTTTGGGGTATTCAGTCCATTGTCAGCTACAAAACAGAAGTTGCATGAGGAAAGTGTATGGTGAAGGAACAATGCTCATCACAGGGCACCTTGAACAATTCCTTTTTTTTTTTTTTGGTATAGGGAATCGAACTCAGGACCCCACAAATGCTAAGCAGGCACAGTGTCACTGAGCTAAATCCCTAGTGAAGAATTCGTAATCATATCTCTAATAGAAAAAAATCTAAAGTGTAAGAAAAAAGAAGATGACCTAAGAAATACTCCTCAGAGAGCACTCTTGAAAAAGGAATGACATGAATTAACTATAGAACATGTCCTTAACCATTCATCATTCACCTTTGGCCAGTTGTTTGACACTTGATTGACTACCAAGGGAGTCCTTTCTTTTGCCTTACCTCTCAGTCTGTTGGTTCAGCGTTCCCAGTGCAATCTGTTACCCAGCTGGTGGGTACTTACTATACAAGTGAAAAATATGCCACTCATCCCTTTTGTTATTTTTTTCTTTAGTGTTTTTTTATATATGTTGCTTCTGCTTCATTATTTTCAATCTCTTCAGACTGGTTGCTGACATGCACAGTCACCGTGAGAAAGAAAGCTACCCTTTGTGACATAATAAGAAATACATATAATGTCTGCTCCTACTTCTAAGTGCTTGCATTTTCCTGAGTGATAAGGGTACTATGATTATCTTTTACTCTAGTCTTTTTTTTTTTTAGTTGCTTGTTTGGTTGGATTTTAAGGGGATAGCAACATTCATGGAGAAAAATCAAGGTGATTTTGATTCAGATTCCTGACCTAGAAGTCCTAAATTCCTTAGAATTGTCATAAAAATCTTTATTTCTTTGTTTATTTATTTTTAATGAGGATAGTTTTCATGGTCTAGAAAGCTTCCGGATGGTACATGGTCAATAGGAAAACCAAGCCATGAGTAAAGGCTTATAACTGTCATCTTCACCCTGTATACTTTGGAGACTGAAGAGATGTTGAATATTGAGATAATAATTAATCACACCTGTGTGATGAATTTTCCATAAAGATCCAACAGTGACATTCAGAAAGCTTCTGAGTTGAGAATGCACCATTCATCTGGGCAGGTGGTGCACCTGAAGCTCCACAGGAAAAGAAGCTCCTGTACTTGGGGCTCTTCTGGATGTCAGTCTATGTGGACCTTTATCTGTCCTTGCATTGCACCCTTTATAGTAAACCCAGAAGGGTAACTGTTTATGTGACTTCTATGAGACATTATAGCGAATTATCCAACCTGAGAAAGGGCTTGTGGGGAACTCTGATTTGCAGGCAAGGAGGATGAAACTGTGGATATCCTGAGTGCCAATGGGCATTTGAAGTCAGTGTAAGTCTCATGGGACAGAGTTCTCAAAATGCAGGGCTTAACGTCATGCAAATTCAGAATTGAATTAAACTGAGAATTAGAGAATTGCTTCATGTGAAAAATTCACATGCTTGGATTAAAAAACTTATGCATAGAGAACATTTTACAGAAAATGATGATGTTTGAAAAAATAACTTATTTAGGATTCATACTCTGATAACAACTGGCAGCAGAGCATGGCTTTGATTTCTCTTCTAGGGTATTGGAATGCACTAGTAACACTGAGTTAGGATCTGAAATAACTCTTCTGTCTACAGTGTCTTTTTGATCTTTTTAAAAAATGTTATTTTAAAGAGAAAAAACAATAACAAAATTTCAAAACAAGGTGATAGAAATTTACAAAAGTTAATATATTGTGTATTGTTATCTTCAAATTAGTTGCTTAGATTACAAGATATTGGCATGAATGGTGGATGAACAATTGGTGGTTAACTTGTAACGCCCAGGTGAACTGAACCAGTATGTTGTTGGGTGTAGAAGGCCCACCTGAGGGTTGCTGCTGACAGCATAAGAGGCAGAACTGGAGAGGAAGAATTTTAGGAGCTGTTAGGGGGCTGTTAGTCCTCTTGAAGCTGTTGATTCTCTTGGAGAACATTGTCATGCTGGCTTTCCTGATAACTTGGCTATTCTCATTGTCAAAGGAGCTTAGGACCTTGTTGTTTGGGAATGGCTGGGGTTCATTTTGGGGAAGCTCTGGACCTTGTTTTGAGCATCACCTCCTGCCTCCAGAGGGGAAGATGGCACACCATTTGATGTCCTGGAGGAGCTTGTTGCACTGGCTTTCATGTTACAGACTCAGCTGTTGTCTTCATCAGATGAGCTTGGGCCCTTGCTATCACTGAGGGTGGCTGTGGTACTTTTCATGGGAGCTCAGGTTTTTACTGTGAGCATCATTTCGTGCTTCCAGTGCTGATCCCTCATCCTGCCAGCACAGACCCTTCATCCTGCTGGCATAGATGTCCTAGATTCCCCACTCACCTTTGGGCCTTCCCAAAGGTCTACATGAGACATTGTTGTGGGCTCTTGGCCTGCAGTTGGACTCATGCAGGGGGCATTGTTTTGGGCTCTAGCTCTTCAGCTGGACTCATGTATGATATTGCCATGGGATCCAGGTCCTCAGCTGAATTCCTTGGTCTTTAGTGTGTGGGCAGATTTTCTGCACTCTCTTTGTATACAACTCTTTGGGTGACTATTCAAAAATAATCTTATAAACTATGTGTTATGTATTATATTGTTTTGCCTTGAAAACCCTAAACTACATTAGCATGCATAATTGATCAGGACATAAATGCATGAGCTGCTTTTTCAATGAACTAAAAGAAGTCAGTAGTACAACTATCTCATCCATCTTATGTGTATATCTAGTTTCTTTTCTCTTTTAGACTATCTCATTGCTCTTCTTAGAAGTCTTCTAATTTTCTAAAAGAAGACCTAATATTATTGAAAGGAACAGTTAATGCTTAATTTTTTTATATTTTGAACAATTTTGCATCCTTATCTCTTTTAATGTAAGCAACTGATTTGAAGACAACAATATGCGATAGAACAACCATTGGTGAATTCCTACCATCTTGTCTAGTGAAACTCTGTATTGTCTCTAATGTTTCATTTAATATTGTTTTTTATTATCTTTAGTGGTTTCAGCAATCTTTCATTCTTACATCTGGTAATCTTAGCAATGTAGTTGAAGATAGCAATATGTAATATAACAACCACTGTAATTCCTATCATTTTGTTTTGAAACCCTGTATCATTTTTAATATTCTTGTTTTATTTTGTTTATGTCTGCGATGTTTGTATGCGGTTATTGTTCTTTTTTTTACTACTCTCTTTAAAATGAAAAAAAGAAAAAGAAACTATTTGTGGAGTAGTACCTAAAAGCTTTACATGGTAAGGTCTTCCTTCTTTTTTCGGGAGTACCACCAGTTCCAACTTTACTGAACTGTTAATGCTTTGCCAACTGGTCATACTTTCAATTTCTTTACATCTATTTTACTTTCTAGTGCCCAGTTTTAGAATTTTGTCAGTGATCATGTATATCTTTTTGGCAACTGTGACCAGTCCTTGAAATAGTACGTGGATTTTTTCCAGGAAAATTTATCTCTCTGCTATTCTGACTTAGGAAACTGGTGCCTACACATTCAGACTTCAACCATTGCAACATTTGGAGTGAAATGTGCCCTGTTTGCTGTATAAGTTTTCTGAGCTATGTTTCCATTCTACGGAGAACCACTGTCATAGTAGTTTTGCAGAAATTTGTGTAAATCCAAAATTATTGATTGGTAGTCATAAATCTACACATGGCACTAGGCCTCATGTGTGCATCACTGAAATGGATATCAATGACAACCATATCCATATATATGCACTCACATAAACATATACTATCACACCCCACTTGTTAGGAATATGTTCCAAGAAATGAGTAATTCAAAGATTTTATCACTATGTGATCAGTATATATTGACAGAAATTCAGATTGTCATAAGTCAGTCATCCAGTGTGATTTCAATGCTGTCAAAAGCTGCGTAAGCATGGAGATAAACTTTCTTGAGATGGTGAAGGGCATGGAGAAATAGCATGAAAAATGATGAAAATACAATATAGATACATAGCAATTCTTCAAAAGAAATATAGTTTTTATGTATTACAAATATCAATATATATCAATAATAGTTTTTAGAAAGATGCAGTAAACATAAGATATTTGAGCCTGCTGTGGTGTAATTTCACATAGTTTTTCTTGTTGTTGTTACTAGAAATACACTCTAAGGATAAAAAGTATATTATAGTGACCATGTAAGCCATTAACATAGTCATTAATATATTTTAGATACTGTACATAGCTGTATATGGTAGACTCTCCTGTGACTATTAGTACCATACATTTTTTCACCCCAGAATCAAACAAATGAAGAAGTATTTCACTGGACTAAGATATTAGAGCAACTACAGTGTCACTAGGTGACAGGAATTTTTCAACTCCATTAGTGTCATGGGACATCTGTTCTATACCCAGTATGTCCTTGACTAAAATATGATAGGTGGCATGTGACACTGTGTATTGACCAGGGTTTTCTGGGGGAACAGAACCAAAAGAATGACTACATAAAATTATAAAAAGGGATTTATTAGATTGGCTTTCAGGATAAGAGGCTGGATTGACCCACAGTGCTTTCCTTTCCCCAGCAAATCTAGTAGAGCCTTAGTTCAATCTATAAATCTCAGAAAAAGAGGGACTAGCATACATGCCAGTTTCTCTGTGAACACCTCATAAGCACATCTGGACACAGCCAGAAATGGGCTTTATTAATTTCTCAAACAGATTTTAATTCAGTCAGGTTGTAACCAGTTCACCCCTTGTGACCCAAATATATATCCTTCATCCAGAGTGCGTTTCCAAATAAATTTATAATTCTGCCTAACATGATTGTGTAGTGGAAAGCTCACCAGTTTGCCATATCTGTAGCTAAATGGCTGAAAATATCAATTAAGAGAAAGAAATATTTATTCAAATGTATAAATTTAAAAATTTTTATCCACTTTAGGCAGCAATCATCCTGTTTTCAACATAGTCATTAGTGCTTCTTCAGTGTCTCTTACTGCATGGCCATTGAATCCCTGGTATATGAACTATTCAATCAAGAAAACAAAAAAGTATATATCAACAGCAGCAACAACATCCACAACAACAAACAACAGAAGAAAAAACACCGCTTGTTTTCTTTCTTGTCCTTGGATTTTTGGTTCTTGTGTTTTCTTTTTTTTTTTTTTTTTTTTTTTTTTTTTTT